>JAECUM010003375.1:0-187108 GCA_016617855.1 Megalonaias nervosa | reverse complement strand
ATAACATGAATTTGCCTTGATTTTGTCTGAATAACATGAATTTGCCTTGATTTTGTCTGAATAACATGAATTTGCCTTGATTTTGTCTGAATAACATGAATTTGCCTTGATTTTGTCTGAATAACCTGAATTTACCTTGATTTTGTCTGTACAACATGAATTTGCCTTGATTTTGTCTGTATAACCTGAATTTGCCTTGATTTTGTCTGAATAACATGAATTTGCCTTGATTTTGTCTGAATAACATGAATTTGCCTTGATTTTGTCTGAATAACATGAATTTGCCTTGATTTTGTCTGAATAACCTTGTAAATTTGCCTTGATTTTGTCTGAATAACATGAATTTGCCATGATTTTGTCTGAATAACATGAATTTGCCTTGATTTTGTCTGTATAACCTGAATTTGCCTGGATTTTGTCTGAATAACCTGAATTTACCTTGATTTTGTCTGAATAACCTGAATTTGCCTTGATTTTGTCTGAATAACCTTCTGAGTTGCCTTCTTGTCTGAATGTTTCTTTTCAAATATTGCAAATTCATTGATATAATTTGTGTGTCTGTTTTATTCCATTGATGCTATGAACCTCAACTTTAAAGTCCTATATGAACCTCAACTTTAAAGTCCTATATGAACCTCAACTTTAAAGTCCTAATGAACCTCAACTTTAAAGTCCTATATGAACCTCAACTTTAAAGTCCTAATGAACCTCAACTTTAAAGTCCTATATGAACCTCAACTTTAAAGTCCTATATGAACCTCAACTTTAAAGTCCTGTATGAACCTCAACTTTAAAGTCCTAATGAACAATTCTCCTTTTACAGAACTACACATTACATTCTTCAGTCTGGGGGGGGGGAGAGCTATGATTGCTCTGTAACAGTAAAGCATCAGACTTGTAATCCAAAAGTTGTGAGTTTGATACACACCTCTACCAAGCTGAGTCCGCTGCTCCAGTTTCCTTGGGAAGGGCATTTAGCTCCCATTTCCTCTGCATGATATAGCCAGTATGTTGAAAGTGATGTTCAAAGCAACCAAAAAGAGACCATAGTCAGTCTGCATGTTGCCTTTATCACAAAATCATCAAGATTTACACCAGGAAAAATAATTCAATCCATAGTGACTCAGATGTCTGAATTTTTTATTAATTTTGGGCAAATTTCAGACAATATTCAGATTTGTAGAAAACTTGTTAAGACACCAGTATAAATGTATTTTGAAATATTTTGACATCATTCAGACAGATTTCAACAGTATGTGTTCTGATTTTATTTATAAAGGATTCAGCAATGATTCAGATATTTTCAAAAAGCATTCAGACATAATTAAGATAAATTTAAAACATTTTTAAGAATTAATATGAATTGTTAAGCCTTATTTGGCCTAACAAATGATCATCTTTTGGTTGGTTGGTTGGTTATGGGAACACTATTTTTCATCACATGATTGGCTATACATGGCGGCCAGTATAATTTGTGGAGGAAGAACCGGGGAAGAACCATCGACCCAAAGGAAGCTACTGGCAATCTTTCTCACATACAAACATTGGTCGAGCCAGAGACTGAAACCTACATGGACAGTGGTGAGATGTTAGTGATTTGTAACTTAGTGAACACCTTAAACCATTCAGGCAGATCACCTTTTGGGAATAAGATTCGATTTAAATACAAACATCAACATCCCCTCTTCCTCAGTGCTGTTTCTCTAGATTGGTGGAAAATTTTCCAATAAAATTCATTCTCCATTAATGGCCCCAGTGTCAATTTAGTTGGTGGGTATGGTACGGAAATTTCCCCCAATAATTATTGTCCACAAATTTTACTGAAAAGAATCCCCAAAAACACAAAGATAGAAACATTGCCATTCTGAGGAAAATAAACTCCCTTCACAAAATCAAACTTATGTTAAATAAAACTCAGGATTTAACCTCGTCTCTCAGTTTTGTACTTGAATGTTTTTTGAAAGAGACAAACTGTTTGTATGCAGTAGTCAGCAGTGCTAAATATTATTATGTTGAAGCCCGTAAATGGGCAGCCCGACCTTCCGAGTACGGTACAACAGTTTGATTGACATAGTTTTATCTTTAAATACCGGTAGTTTTTAAGGACTTGCATTTGTTTGTAGGGTTTAACTTGGCATTAGTATATTGCTGAAAGTTGATTTTCCAAAGTGGACTTGGAGTGATATTGCAGTAGTCTAAAAGTAATGTTAGAATATTGAAATAACTCCTAAACCAGATATTGATTCACCTTCTGCTGTTTACAGAGGTAGTTAGACTTTGTTGTTGACCTTGTCAGTGTATATTTTTGCACTGGTGATTTATCAAAGTGTGAAATGAACTGTAACCCAGACTGGGTGGGGGAGTAGACTGGTATGCAGTTGTAGGTGGTATTGTCAAGTGTAGTTCGTTGATCAGTTTACATGGGCAACCTTTTGATTGATCAGTATTTTTCACATCCATTAACATTAATCATACAAGGTGGTTCAGTAAGGAGTGGAGAAAATATTTATTCATTGACTATGAAAGTAAAGAGTTAAGACATGATAATACATCTTGTATTTTGGTGTCACTATAACCAAATGATTTTGATTTATGTATTACTGTGGAGTTTTAAACTGGTTTTCTTCTCTCTCCAAAATGTTGTGTTTAACATTACAGTGTATGTATAAAAGATCCTGAAATACTTGTATTTAATGGACATGTCCAGTAGCTCAAAGGTATTGACCAGTACATACTCAGAAACTGGACATCAATTATATAAGAGGTCTCAAATAACAATATATCAACTTGCCATTGATTTGTTTATCCATCAAACTGACAAATAAACACATTAGCAAAGTAAATTCAAGTGTCACAAGGTCTAGTTTACACTAGTTAATTCAGATGTCACCAACTAGGTCTGGTTTACTTATAGTAAATTTAAATGTTACTAGGTCTTGATTGTACAGATGTCACAGGGTCTAATTTACACAAGTGTCACAAGATTTAGTTAACAAAAATATCACTAGGTCTAGTTTACACATAGTAAATTCAAATGTCGCTGGGTCTGATTGATGCGGATGTCACTAGGTGTGGTTTACAAATAGCAAATTCAAATGTTACTAGGTCTGGTTTATGCATAGTAAATTTAAATGTAACTTGGCCTGCTTTACACATAGTAAATTCAAATGTCACTAGGTCAGGTTTACGTATAGTAAATTCAGATGTCACTAGATCTGGTTTACACATAGTAAATTCAGATGTTACTTGATGTGGTATACACACAGTAAATTCAAATGTCATTAGGCCTTGTTTATACAGAGAATATTCACATGTCATGAGGTCTTGTTTATACAGAGTACATTCAAATGTTACTAGGTCTGGTTTACACATGGTACATTCAAATATTGCTAGGTCTGGTTTACACATGGTACATTCAAATGTTACTAGATCTGGTTTACACACGGTACATTCAAATGTTACTAGGTCTGGTTTACGCACAGTACATTCAAATGTTACTAGGTCTGGTTTACACACGGTACATTCAAATGTTACTAGGTCTGGTTTACACACGGTACATTCAAATGTTACTAGGTCTGGTTTACACATGGTACATTCAAATGTTACTAGGTCTGGTTTATGCACGGTCCATTCAAATGTTACTAGGTCTGGTTTACACACTGTACATTCAAATGTTACTAGGTCTGGTTTACACACGGTACATTCAAATGTTAGGTCTGGTTTACACACGGTACATTCAAACGTTACTAGGTCTGGTTTACACATGGTACATTCAAATGTTACTAGGTCTGGTTTACACACAGTACATTCAAATGTTACTAGGTCTGGTTTACACATGGTACATTCAAATGTTACTAGGTCTGGTTTACACACAGTGCATTCAAATGTTACTAGGTCTGGTTTACACATGGTACATTCAAATGTTACTAGGTCTGGTTTACACATGGTTTTTTGGTTGGACAATCAATAGGATTGACAATGGTATTCACTCACTGTCTCATTTGCTTGTAGCCTGCTAGTGATTTTAAAAACAAAGCATCAAGGATATAAGAAGTGCACAAAACTGAGTCATCTCATTCATTGTTTCATAAGCTCTAACTTATTGTCACCAGGGGTCCCAAACACTGTCAGCTTCTTGGCATTTTGAACTGAATGGGAGTTTCTTTAGTAACAACATCATGATATTTGCCGCATGAGTCAGTGTTTTCTAGCAACAGATGTGATGTAGTTTACAGACTTAGATAATCTCAAAATTCTTTAAAGTTTAGGTTAAATCTATTTGAACAAATGCATCCAGGAGTTCCTTCTTTTATTTGTTCAGTTTTCTTTAAAAATATTAAAACTAAACATTGCTGATATTGGATGCAGATGACATAGTTTTTACTGAAATGAACTGTTCTTGAAACCAGAAAAGGACAGGATGCAGACAGCAGTTTTTACTAAATGGACTGTTCTTGAAACCAGAAAAGGATAGGATAAAGACGGCAGTTTTTACTGAAATGAACTGTTCTTGAAACCAAAAAAGGGCAGTGAGCAGTCTGTCTCCTTGCTTGCATTGAGAGCATCAGTTTGCTTTGAAACATTTGGAAGTCTACAGTGTTAGGGACCACTTGGTGACAGTCAGGTTAGAAATTATAAATCAATGAATGAAATTATTTAACATTTATGAATCTTTTTTCCTTATTTGCTTTTTTTTTTTAAGTCAGGAGGGGGTTCAAAAGTTGGGAAGGTGTGCGGATACTATAAGCTTGTTTCATCATCCTATTTTCCCAACTGTTTAAAAATAAATAGCCACAAAATTCAAGATGAAAGAGGCATGAAACAGTATCTCCAGGACTTGTTAAAATAAACTGTAATAGAACAATTACATGCAACACATGTTCTCTACTCAAGACATTACATCAGTCCCTTACACCACATGAACTGTACTATTGACATTACATCAGTCCCTTACACCACATGGACTGTACTGTTGACATTACATCAGTCCCCCACACCACATGACTGTACTGTTGATATTACATCAGTCCCTTACACTACATGAACTGTACTATTAACATTACATCAGTCCCCCACACCACATGATCTGTGCTATATACATTAAATCAGTCCCTCACACTACATGGTCTGTACTATGGACATTAAATCAGTCCTTCACACCACATGGATTCTACTCAAGACATTACATCAGTCCCTCATACCACTTGGTCTGTACACAAAACATTAAATCAGTCCCTCATACCACATGGACTCTACTCAAGACATTACATCAGTCCCTCACACCACATGGTCTGTACTCAAGATTAAATCAGTCCCTCACACCTGATGATCTGTACTCAAGACATTACATCAGTCCCTCACACCACATGGTCTATACTCAAAACATTACATCAGTCCCTCACACCACATGGTCTGTTCTATATACATTACATCAATCCCTCACACCACATGGTCTGTACTCTAGGCATTACATCAGTACCTCACACCACATGGTCTGTAGCATGGACATTAAATCCGTCCCTCACACCTCATGGTCTGTAATATGGATATTACATCAGTACCTCACACTACGTGGTCTGTAGCATGGACATTAAATCAGTCCTTCACATCCCATGGTCTGTAATATGGATATTACATCAGTCCCATACACCACATGGTCTGTATTTTGGATATTACTTCGTTACCTCATGCTACATACCTTTTGAAAGAAAATGAAAAGCCTAGGCCCAACATTTAGAAGATACTTGCAACAACACCTAGCTTTTTTGTCATCATTCAAGACTTGTTTTGGGACCAGATCAATTAAAACAATATGTGATCAGTCTTGGTAAATAGACATTTTTCCTCTAGCGCTCTCAAATGAGATTTGGAAAGTTCATTGATGTATGACATTAATGTATATTAATGGAGTGGTTTTGCATCCATTCGGTTGAGCATGTTACTGCTCTGGACAGATTTTGATCAGACTTGGAATGTACTTTAAACTTTTAAAAATTTGTGAGTTCCATACTAAGCAATATCCATGAAGTGATCATGTGATCAATTTAACATTTCCAAATCTTGTTACCAGTCTGAAACTCTATTTCTGATCTTGGATGAAACTTGATAAATAGGCTTATATTCTCAAGATGGTCCAATTATTACATTTTACAATACGAAAACAATTTAGAGTACTCAGTGGAAATACATGGAAATTTTCATTACAAAGAGAACCAAGTGGAAACACCTGGGATGTACTTTTCATTACAAAGACCTGCCTGTGACCTGTTGTCAGAACATATGGAACTTTTTATTACATATTGCTGTGATAAAGAAGAATTATGAATTACATCATTATCATATGCGTTTGCAATGGTTTAACATTGAAAAAGTAATTTTTAATCCATTTCTTCTGCATTCACGTCTGGGTTTTATGTGTTCACATTATGATGGCAAGAATACTATGGCAGGAAATGAACTTGGTAGCTCAGCGTGAAGTCATTGGCCCAGAGAAGATGTCACTTTAATATGAAACTGTTAACTGAACTTTATGTTGACTTTTTGTATTGTCCATAATTATTGGCAATTGCAAGATAAAGAAAAAGTTATATTTGTAACATATATAACTAGTCATGTTAATTGGTTGTAGACTAATAGTTGGCCTGAAATTAGCATATTATTGCCAAGACCCACAATTTTGGCAAAGCTCCAACACGCAGTGTATATCATTGCTGAGATCCAGAATTTTGGCTACCCTCCTACGTTTGCAGTGTATATCATTGCCAAGACCCAGAATTTTGACTACACTTCTACACTTGCAGTGTATATCATTGCCAAGACCCAGAATTTTGACTATGCTTCTACACTTGGCAGTGTATATCATTGCCAAGACCCAGAATTTGGGCTAAACTCATAGAGCAGTGTATATCACAGCCAAGACCCAGAATTTGGGCTAAACTCATAGAGCGGTGTATATCACAGCCAAGACCCAGAATTTGGGCTAAACTCATAGAGCAGTGTATATCACAGCTAAGACCCAGAATTTGGGCTAAGCTCCTGCACTTACAGTCCATATCACAGCCAACACTCAGAATTTGGGCTATGACTTGGTCTCTTGGAGCATATGGAAGCCATGACCCAGAAATCTGGCAAATCCCCTGGGTTTTTTCAGACCCAGGAGTGCATGGATTTGAAACATAAGCTGTTTACTTGCTTTGTAGAAATATATGTCAGGTCTATTGTGCCAGCTCACTTGTGTAAACATACATGAAATTTAAACTGAGATGCCATGTTGTCTCATAAAATGAAGTGACATAAAGCTCATAGAGCTGTAGAGCTGTTGAAGCATGAAGCCCCTAATTGTGCCTCAGAGCGAAGTTTGAGAGGTGTGGATATGGACATTAATGCATGATCGCCTTGTGGATTGGAATTTCTTTTTCTAAGAAATAATTATTGGTTTTTCATAGGCTAACCTACTCATAATCTTTGAAGAGACTGAAGTCAAGTGATGAGGTATTTATCAAGGAATTAGGTCAGATGTAAGTATTGACTCAACACTGGCTGCATCAAGTTTAATTGATTTTTTTTTAGGGGGATAGATACCAATTGAAAAGTATCATATAGGATTATCTTTTCTACTGTCTATCACTAATCATGTATAGGGCAGTGCATTTGTGTACTTTACATAAGTACGTGTGGCAAAGTAATTGGACTAGTTGTAAGCTGAATGTAATGGAAGTGTTATTCAATATTTTTACCAGCACATAGAAATAAAGACATTTTTAAATATACTTTTCCTTTTGTTTTGTTTACTACAAAGGAGAGAAGAACAAAAGTCGGTGTGATCAAATAGCAGGGATTGTATTGCTTTAGAATCCGTAAAAAATCCATTTTATTAGGTAAGAAAATTGGACTTAAAAGCAATTGTCATTCTACTATTTTTGTTTTCTAGATTTCAGTTCAGTAGTGTTTTGCAAGGAACTATACAGGACTAAATTATAAATAGATAAACAAAGCGAAAATTAAAATGTTATGTATACTTTTTGGAATTACCTTTATTTTTTTCTTTAGTTTGTGTGTTTACTTTTCAGATGCTAAATATATTATTGAAACCAGTCAGAGGTATTGTCCATAAGTGACCATAATGCAATATCATCATAATCAGACACAATGCACACATTGTCACTGAAGGTGTAAGAACACTGGTCTCAAAACCACTTACTTTGAGACAAGAAATCCACTTGTGAATTTTATCAGTGTTTTTCTTTGCACATAGATGTTGATACGGAGTTTGTACATGTTCATAGTCCTCATCAAGTCACGCTGAGTGACATGCGAATGAATCTGCTTAATGCATGATTGCCATGAAATGCATTCAGCTGGTTTGACCAAGGACAAAACCAACGAAATTTTTAATAATGTAAATTAAAGTGATGGCTTTCTTTCTTTTTTTGCATATAATGAACTATGTAATTTAATTTGTGAAGAAATGATAGATCAAAAGTAATTAGTTCCAAATGTACTATATATTTGGTAAGACATAAAAGCCATGTTTTCAAAGTAGAAGAAATTTTTGTGAGCTAGATATCAGACATGTATAGTGACATTTGCCCATTTTAAACAAGTCACACAGACACACCATCAGCATCATACATGTTTAGTGGCATTTGCCCATTTTAAGAAGTCACAGAGACACAAATTGGCATCAGATATATCAATTGACATTTGCCCATTTAAACAAGTCACAGACACACCAACATCCGACATATCTAGTGTCATTAGCATATTTTAAACAAGTCACAGACACACCATCAGCATCAGACATGTCTAGTGACATTTGTCCATTTTACACAAGTCATACAGACACAACATATACAGTTATACCTGGGAATCCAGTTTTATACTGTTCATTATACTGTATTATGCTTTACAATATTGTCTCAAGTATCAAATAAATGACATGTATTTCAGTGTCCTACACTTTATATAACATATATACTCACATAAAAGTTGAATCTAACTGCACAGGTCCAGATCTGCCATCAAAGAATGTATTTGAAAATTTGGGTCAGTGCAATTTGTTGGAATAATCAGTAGAACAAACTCGAGACGTGAATCTGCTGGCACATTATGTGACAGCAGATCAGAGTTCTGTTTTGTTTGCAGTTGGACTCTACTTGTAATTGAGTATATATGATAATCAGTAATAAAATTTAATTAGTGCCTGACCAGTGTGACATCATACCCTGTCTGAAAGTAGAAAAAAACCCCATCCCATTTTAGCTGCAGTCAGCAACCTGTCTGGCTGACAATTGTTTGCATGGACTATTATAGTTAGATGATACAGGCAAGTGTGTATATGATCACCTACACCCACTGTGTATGTTTGAGACTAAACTATAGGCTTTACTTTATGAAGGCCATTATTAAGAAAAATTTTAAATAATACACTTTGCCTCTTTGTGAATTGTCAGCACCTGCATTGTGGCTTTACTATGTGTTTATCAAGGTCAAAAAGGGTTCTCATTTTTGTATGCAGCTTTTCAAAAGAGTGTTAGCTGGTACAACTAAATTAGTACATTTCATTCAACCATGTCCATCTTTATCTTGACATTATCAGCACTCTGTCTCCTTGACTCTTGGATGTGTAAATAAGGTGTGAAATAATTGCTGAATGAGGCCTTTTTAAGAATGATATACTTGGTGGCCATATGGGATTACAAGTGGCTGATTTTATCATCTATTATGGATAACCATTTTCTGGCACAGGTGGGGTGGGGTGAGGGCTTGTAAGTTTGTTTTGAAAAAATGTCAGAATGTTCAAATACATCTAGATGGAAAAAATATTCTTGCTCTATTTTATAGAAAAAATCCTATTATATCTATTGTATTAAATCCATTGAGATCACAAATTTGTTTGTATCTATTGCATTAGATCCATTGAAATACATGCTTTTATTATATCCATTACATTGGATTTATTAAAATGCACAGTTTTATTATATCCATTGTATTAGATCCAGTGAGACCAAAATTTTATTACTGTATAATACATGCTTAAGTGAAACATGCACTCGTGTATTACCCACAGCTTTTCTATAAAATAATAGGGTGTGGTCAAATCATCCTTTCTGTTTACCTTTGAATCCCTTTACTATTTAAATTTCAGTCCACATACTCCTCTTGATAAAAGGACATACAACAGTAGAACTATTTCAACTAGACTGGGTAAATTCAAAATTAGTTTCCTCACCTTGAGTCATCTACACCATTCCATGATGATGCCATGTGCTTTCTTTATTAAATGCAGGAACAAAGCAGTGCCTGTCCATTAATTCAAAGTCAATAAAATAATCACCTACCTGTAAATAATCGCCAGATGGCATGAACTACACACCTTCTGATTTTATAATAAACAATGCAGTCAATTACAGTATGGCAGCTTGGGTAAGAAGAACACCAGTTACTGTTTGCAATTTTAATCACTCATTTTTTAATATTATTGACATTGATATACTGTGCTGTAGAAGTTCATATTCTAAAATTATATATTTGTAAGATTTTAGTAAACACAACATTTTCCACTCTTCATAAATTAGTAAGTTATTATGTTGAAAAAACTGATTTTATTATGTTGATCTAGATCTTGATATTAACTTCAAAAAAATATAGCTGACATGTAAAACGTAACTGTATAATCAGCATTAGGCTCCATTAATGTTTCAAACTTGGTGTGTTGTTTGGAATTGGAAACAAGTCTTTTAAAATATTATTGCAACATGGTAGTACGAGTAAAAGTCAAAATTACATAACATGTAAACATATACACCCTGCAGGTGTGTTTGCATGGTAGGAAAAACTTTGATAACCTGCATGTTATATTCACTAATTTATGGTATATCCACTGCATTATATTCATTGAGTTGCATTATTTTTGTCTCAACTTTGAAGCATTGGCAAGACATATGGATCACTTCTATCATCATTGTTCTTGGTTTAGGTGTCAGTAATAAATCTCTTATCATCATTGTTCTTGGTGTAGGTGTTGGTGATAAATCTGTATCATCATTGTTTTTGGTGTAGGTGTCAGTAGTAATTCTGTTATCATCATTGTTCTTGGTTTAGGTGTCAGTAAATAAATCTCTTATCATCATTGTTCTAGGTGTAGGTGTCGGTGATAAATCTGTTATCATCATTGTTCTTGGTGTAGTTTTCAGTAGTAATCTGTTATCATTTTTCTTTGTGTAGGTGTCAGTGTTAAGTCTGTTATCATTTTTCTTTGTGTAGATGTCAGTGATAAATCTGTTATCATCATTGTTCTTGGTGTAGGTGTCAGTGGTAAATTTAGAATTTTCAGAGTTTCTCAGATACTGTTGTATGTGCCATTATGATACTTGATGTCAGCAGTTACCAATCTTTATAGATGACTTGCGCTTTGGGTAAGAAAAAAGCCTACCAATTTTATTGAAACTTAAAGATCAAGGTCACTGACTAAAAGAAGAAAACTTATTCATCATAATAACTGATGTTGTCCTCCATCTACAGCTGCCCAACTTGAACATGAAGTAAGAAAGAACCCTATTGATTTTGAGGTTAAGGGGCAGAGGTCAAGGTCTTGGTGATTGAAAGGAGAGAAATGGTTTCCACACTGTTGTTCTCCACAATTTATAGTTACTAAAACTTTGTGGATAGCTTGCACTTGTGGTATGGAAGAACCTTGATTTTGGTCAAAAGGTCAAAGGTCAAGATCGCTGACTGAAAGAAGAAAAATAGTTTCTGCATAATAATATTTATTCTACATCAGTGGTCTAGACCGATCTTGTTGTTTCACTTACCCATTTTGAAAGGAAGAAGCCAATCCAACTCTGACTGAAAGAAACAAATAATTCCTGCACAAAACAGTAAGATCTCTATTACCTACAGTAAACAACTTTTATGGATCAATTGCATTTGAAGTGAGGAAGAATCTTACGGGTCTGGTGGTCAAAAGGTAAATCTTTATGGACAGCTGATGTTTGAGGAAAGGAAAAACCCTATAGGCACATGGGCCATAAGTCAAAGTGCAAGGTCAATGTGACTGAAAGAAGAATATTGGTTTCCACATGATAACATGACTTGTGGATCACAGACCTGGATCAGATTTTGTGGATGGCTTGCACTTTAGGTAAAGATGAAGCCTGTTTATTTTGGGGTCAGAAGATTTGAGGTCAAGGTCACTATGACATAATAAAAGGCTTTTGCATAATTACTTTACATTCAGATTATATACCTTGGCCAGATTTTGTGAAGGGCTTGTACTTAATGTGTGGAAGAGGTCTGGTAATTTTGTGACAAAAGGTCAAGATTATTGTGGCAGTACAAGCGGAAGTTTGCAGAATAGCCTTTGTTATAGTGGGTTCCTTGAGCAAACTTTGT
Organism: Megalonaias nervosa; assembly: GCA_016617855.1. Lineage (NCBI taxonomy): Eukaryota > Metazoa > Mollusca > Bivalvia > Unionida > Unionidae > Megalonaias > Megalonaias nervosa. The sequence goes on along the minus strand of JAECUM010003375.1, from coordinate 174,715 downwards.
TTGGCACTTGTGGATAAAATAAATTTGTATATTCTGCTGTGTAAAGGTTAGAGATCATGGTCTTGGTAAGTCTAATAAGAAAATGTTGGTGTCTGTGCATTAAATTTAGTGTCTTAAGTCCCATGGGGAACTGTTAAACACAGGTTGGGCATAGACTGTGTACTACTGTAACACTTAGAGTTTCTCAGATGCTGTTGTATTTATGGTCATGAAACTACAAATATATATTCATCATGGTGGGCACTACTCTCTCTCCACAGTTGAAACAATAAGTCATAGTTACCAACATTTTTCTGATACTTGGGGTTTATAGTCATGAAATTTAGTAGTGTATTCATTTTGAAGGTACTACTCAACCCACAAGCAAAAGTAGGTCCCAGTGATATATCATGCTTCACTGTATGTTTTGCATTGAGCTTAGATTCAGTCATTACATTATTTTGCTCTTAGCCCAGTTTGTTTAGCACTGTTATACCCCAGGCAAAAATTGGTAACAGTGACTTGCTATTTTGGGATTATGTCCCAGTGGAGGTTGATAGATGTAGCATTCAGCAATATTTCTTGCTAAATATAAGGAAGAAATTTGTTTTGGTCCGAACATTGAGATTTTGCAAATGGTTTGTTATTTTCTTTGAAACTTGTCTCTAAAATAGCACACTATCCCACAAAATCTAAGACTCTCAGAGTCTTGTTTATGTGGAGAATATTAGTTTTGGATAGTGGGTAATGTGCGTGGATACATTTAGCATTTAAAGATCAGTTTTGAACAAAATCATAGAAAATAACTTTTAAATTAAAACACAGATTTAGATCTCTTTTTTCACTTGATGCAATCTACATGTACATGTAGAATTGTCTTTGGTTACTGCTTATTTTTGTAATTTTAAAGAATGACTTATATTGAGGTCGTCATTTGCTTTATAACTCTCCTTTTGACTTTTAATTGGACTAGTCTAATTATACCTTTGACAATTAAGCAGACTAATCCTCTTATAAAATTTATATTTTGTGGACGCATGCATTTTTCTTGCATCAGTGAGGGAAATATATTGTGTAAATTCAACATGCAAATGCCTCTGTATTTTACTGTATCTTTCTTTTTCTCATTGGACTGTGTCAGATATATATTATAATCAGTGGTCAAGCAGATAGGCAATTCTTGCCAAGTTATAAACAGAGAAACAGACTGTAGTTGAATACTGGGCTCACATATAATGATAAATAAGGTGAGTTATACATTCCTAGAGCCGCCTATAAACACTGAAGGATAAACCTAAATAGACCAGCTACTTGAAGATCCTATGAAAACTTGCAATGTCAAGGGGGCATAAAATGCCACAGGTGCTGGGAGGGGGAAACAATTATCTGGTACAGTTTAAGGAAACTTTGACAGATTAAATTATTATGTATCAAAATATTCAAGCATCTTCAAACATTGGCACAGCAGTAGTTGAGGATTTTTTAGCTGTCCATTTGAGAAGGGGTAAGCATTGCTCATTTTATACAGCCTTTTCCTGTCTTTTTGTTGAAAAGTGTGTGCCAAGGATATTATTTGTTCTTGTTCTTTTAAGAAAAAAAATACATTTTCATTTCATCAGCTCTTAAATTTGTGTCTTTGGAAAGGAGTTCTACTCTTTCCATAAAGAATTATTGTTTATTGGTTTCTTACGTACATGATTTGTAGCAACATGGAAAGTGATGAAAAATTGGTTCAGTTTAACATAAAATTTAGCATAGTTTAGCTGGATTAACCCCCAAAACACCATCTGGAGAATCCCCACTTTTGCACATAAATTATTGAGAGAATGTATAGAATTCCATCGTTACATTTTGTGAAATTCATTTTTGTGCCAGTAGCAGATTTAGATGAAACTTTCGCACATTTTTGTCACATGTCTGAGGTGGTATCTAGACAATTCAGATACAGACAGTTCAGGGAAGTATATTTCAGAGAATGGACTGTTCGCAGAGGGGGACAATTTGGAGACAGACGGTTTGGAGATGGACATTTTTGAGAATAGACAATTTGCTGAGGGGGCGTTTCACATATAGAACCAGGATTAAATGAAATGAGTTTTTTGAAAAAAGCTATGGGTTACACGAAAACATATGACTGTGTGTGAGTGTTTAACTGTTACCAATGATATTCAGTGGTATCATTAGGTGTTGGGATCCAGGGATTTACCCCAGGAACTTTGCCACTAGCACCTGCATATATTTAATAAATCAATAAATGTTTTTAAAGAAATAGAAAATATAAAAAACCCTCCTATTTTGTGGAAAACCTTATATTTTGTAAAATTAATGAGCACACTGGATGTTACATTGTTTAAACTTTTTCTTAATCTAGATTCTATCACTGAATTATAACAATTGCCAAGTAATACCAACATAACCCACACCATTAGGTGATGTCATATGGTCAATTAAGAAGACCTAATCCTTTTTATGTTCAGCTGTATTCCTTCAGCAGGCACACTGAAAGACGATGTGAAATGCAGCAATATAGTGAAAAACAGACTGTTACTTTACCTTAGCAGTTACTGAATAAAACCATTCTTTTATGTATGCACGATAGCTATTTAAATTCATTGCTCACGATCTCCAAATCTCTGAAATGTACCCTCTCCAAATTGTCCATTCTCTGAAATGTCAGTGTCTTAATTCTCCACTCCAAATTGCCCATCTCTGAAACGCCCTAGAACTGCCTGAGGTTAATATCAGGATATGTCAGGTTACTTGATGTCTTTCCTGCATCACTAGAAAGCTATTGACTGGATTTCATGTACGTCTCCAGCATCTGTAGAAATCTATTGTACCCAGCTATGACAAGATTCTGTGTGGCTCTCCGGAATTTGTAGAAAGCCATATTGATAGCGCTGATAGAAGGTGTAGACTTGTTGATGTCAGGGCTTTGAAGGAAGGTGTACACTTGTTGATATCAGGGCAATGAAAATGTGTGTTTTCGATTTTTAATGTATCTTTAAAAAAATTTCAGTCATATTGCTAGGATGTCTGCGGTGTGGCAGTTTATAGTGATGTTTAGGACTGGGGCTTCATGCCGCAGACGTGTTAACATCATGTCCCACTCAGTCACATTTTTCTGACACCAAGCCGACCAGTCCTGTAGCACTAACCTCTTAATGCCGAGTGCCAAGCAAGGTGGCTTCTAGTACCATTTTTCTAAGTCTTTGGTATGACTCAGCCGTTGTTTGAACTTGCGGCCTTCTACATATGAGAATGATGCTATAACCACTAGGCCATGAGCACTGAAAGAAGGTGTACACTTTTGATGTCAGGGCATCGAAGGAAGGTGTACATTTGTTGATGCAAGGGCACTGAAGGAAGGTGTACTTTTGTTGATGTCAGGGCACTGAAGGAAGGTGTATGCTTGTTGAATCTTACCCTCAAGTTTTAATTCGATAACAGATTAGCCATAATTCAGACAAGATAATAAATTATGGACCTATACAGTGACAAGGACCCAATCATATTTTGAGAATTGGCAAAAATGATACTTTTGCTGCCAAGCTTATAAAAACTGCATCCAGGTGGGCAGGCTGGATATTATCATTTACTGTAGGGAGTTGGGTTGACCACTCTCCCCTGTGTATAAGACTGTTTACAGACAAGATTGTAATCATATTCCTAGGAAAATATAGAAAAATGTTAAATTAGTAGTTATTAATGGTAACCTATGCAACAAGGGTAAACTGTATTACCATAGTGAGAGCACATACACATTGGTTTAGAAATTAAAACAAAGTACATGATTATTAAACAACAAGATAGCCAATATAAGCTAATCTGATGGTGGGATTCAGATTCGAACCATTTTAGGGGTAGGCTGCATGAGTTGTGGACTCCTCAGTGTATCTGCCTAGCTGGAACGCTGCTCTGGAATAATATAGCATGCTATGTAAGTGTGCTATGAGGAGTACTGCAGCTGTCAGTAAATACTAGGTCACTGTGATCAATATTTCATGGTTTAGTTATTTGTTCATAGATAATATTGTTGTCTGACATGAGAGAGATATTACGTTTTGGATGGCAATGTGCCACTATTGGCAATCACAATGTCTAGGTATTTTGTTACATTTTGTGAAATTAATTTTTGTATCAGTAGTAGATTTTGATGAAACTTTGGTACAGTTTTGCCATATGTATGAAGTGGTGTCCAGACAATTCAGAGGCAGACAGTTTGGATAAAGGACTGTTTGGATAAGTATTTCTGAGAATGGACAGTTCAGAGAGCTTTTGAGAAACATCTGTTGGTTCTGTTACATGAAAATATATGACTCTGTTACCAGTCATATTCACTGGTGTCATCAGGTGCTGGGTCAATGGATTTACCCCATCAATTTTGCGCTACCAACCCACCTATATTTAGTAAATCAGTAAATGTTTTTGAAGTTAAGGACAATATAAAAACTGCTACTATTTTTGTGGAAAACCCTTTTATTTATAAAATTAATGAACACACTGGATATTACATTTTTAAAACTTTTGTTCTAATCCAGATCCTATCACTGAATAATAGCAATTGCCAAGTAATACCAACATAACCCACACCATTAGGCGATATCATAAGGTCTACTTAATAAGACCTAATCCTTTGGATGTCCAGCTGCATTCTTTCAGCAGGTACATGAAAAGGTGATGTGAAATGCAGCAAAACATTCAAAAACAGACTGATACTTTCCAATATAATTATGCGCCTACTTAGCAATTTCTAAATGGAAAGTGATTGTACCCAATTATGACAGGATTTCATGTATGACTCCAGCATCTGTAGACTTAGATTTACCAAGGATATATTTACAAAATGACAAATGAGCTTTTTCAATATCATTGGCATCATAAAACCCCCAAACCTCAGCTCCATAATTAAGAATAGGAGCTTTCTTTGTGTCAGACAGACAAAGCAATCCCGTTACGGGTAATCTGGCAATCTGCATAATTTTGAAAGACTTTATTTCAGTATATGCACAGCCTTCAGCATTTGCAAGGACAGTTTTCTGGCATATATACCAAGAGTTTTTTGAAGAAAATATACATCCTAAATACTTATAATATGATTCAATCTTTACATCAGTAATAAGATTGTTGGACTTAGCACATGCTTTTACATCAATGTAAATTGCCTTGATGATTCTTAACATTTTTCCACAAATATTTTCACTAACTAGCTTTTGGTACAGTAAACGTCTATCCTATCCTATCAAATGCTTTTTCATAGTCAATAAATACTGCATAGAATCTACCCCTACGTTTTCTTAAATATGTACAAATTAATGTATGTAATATAAATATATTATCTGCTGTGGAATACCCCACTCTAAATCCTGCTTGCTCTTCACCCAGTAATTCGTTTTCCTACACCCATTCATTTATTCTGTTATTTAAAATTGATGTAAACACTTTGCTTAATACAGTTAGTAAACTAATGCCTCTGTAATTAGAGGGTTCATTTGCATCCCCTTTCTTCAAAATTGGTATGATGATAACCGTTGACAAATATTCTGGATAATATCCAACATCGAATAGTTTATTAAATAATATTGTTAATATTGGCGCAGTTATGTTGCTCGTACATATAAAGAAGTTGCTGGATAAAGCATCTATTCCCCCAACTTTGTTATGTTTTAGTTTACTCAATGCTAGGCATACCTCTTCTTCAGTGATTGTTCTATCTAAAGTCTCATGAATTACTTGAATGGTTTTAGTTTCCTGTATCTGGTCAACAGAACTGGAAATATTAAATAATTCAGAAAAATATTCATACCAAGCTGCAGACATGATACTGTTTTGCATACCAGTGCTTGGGTTCTTTACAAGGTGCCAGAAAAGTTGTGTATCTTTAGAGTATAATGCAGATAAAAGGCTATTTTTTCATTTTAATTCATATTGCTTTTGCTTGCTTCTTGTAAGAGATTTATACATATTTCTATAAAATTTATAATCTTCAAGTGATTCACTTGTACGTTTCAGTCTAAACTGTTTTAGATATCTTAAGGCTTTGCTTTTGGCGTTTGTGCAATCTGTATCAAACCAAGGCTGACATTTAACAATTCTTCTTGGAGATGTCACAGCTAGAATTTGCATTCTGTTGATTGTTTTCATTGTGCTTGCTGCTTCATGGTAGATATCAGTAATTGTTTCCACACATTCATTAAGTTTGTTATTGTTTATAAAATCTTGTCCATATTTTGAGATAATAGATCTTTGCAATTTTGAATAAAAGATAGACCTTTTTCTTTGTTCCATATGTATTTATTTCATTACCCCCAGAGACACTTATAGCCTTTTTACCCTTGCAGACAAGTGAAAATACAATGGGCATGTGTATTGATTCCAATCTATCATCTATGTCAAAGGATGATATATTTTTAAAACACATACATTGGCTAAGACATAATCTGTTGTTGTGGCCGAATTGCTATGCACACATGGAAATTTCCCTATCCCTTTATCTGATCCACATCTATCATTGGCAGTTCTCAATCCAGTCATTTGGCATAGTTGTAGAAGTTTTTCTCCATAGTGATTTATCTTCCTTACGTCTTGATTAGCCCGATCCTATATTACTTTGTCTTCTATATATTTAAAGTCTTGAAGTAGGTCAATAATACTATCATATTTGATAAAATCTGGCTCCGTTCCGGTATAGGCATTAAAATTACCTGCAATTATTATTTTATAGTCAGCATATTTAATTTTTAGGTGAGCTAACTTATTTTCTACCACTGCATACACATTTTCTTCTGAATGAATAGAGAGCATTCAGGTGACAAAATAGACAAAACCAAAACTTAAGTTCCACTTCAGTATGCTAGCCTTAGACGAAACAACTAACCAAATAATATTTATTTAGGCACTGTTTTCTCTAGATATATTAAAATGCATGAAGAGAAGTTCACTAACAAAACCGAGATCCCCACCCTGAATTTCTTTTAGCTGATTGTGATTTAATTCTTATGCTATCAAAGTTTTTGTAACCATCAATAATAAACTGATCGATAGTTTCTGTCCATGTTTCAACAAAGCCTAGTATATCAAATTTTCAACATAATTAATAAAATCTGACCCCTCTTTTCTAGAGAGTTTCTCACTTGAACCAGATATATTCCATACCAAACAACCTAGCACAGAAATAGAACCGTTCTCCTCATACACATTTTGTAGGCCTTGGCCAGAGTCCTATATTTTTGGACTTGTGGTAGGACATTTAGGATTATTTTGAATTTAGATCATAATACTGTAAGCATCCTTTTGAACATTAAGTTTGTATTCTAAGCAAATTGATTATTTGTTGAATTTTACTCATTGTTGGTCTCATTTCCTTTCTGTTACATAGTTTAAAACCAAAGAGTTATTAGAAATGGTTCCTTTGCAAGTTACCTTGTGTGCTTGTATGGCCAAGTGACCTTAGTGAGCTTATTGGCATGGCCTTGTCATTTATTTATTATTTTCAGTCCATTGGTTGCCTATTTAAAATTGCTTGTTACCACTCTGGAGGTAATGTTTCTGATCTGATCTTGCTTAAACTTGAAATGTAAGCTAATACGAGTTTGATAATGAATTTCATTGACACATAATAAAGATGTGATCTTAATCAAAGTTTATTGATACTTTTCAGCATATATTGCTTGTCAGATTTTAATTAGACTTGAAATATGGGCTTACATCATTATTCCTATTAAGAACCTATTGCTTGTCAGAATTTAATTAGGCTTGAAATATTGGCTTACATCATCAAGTGGGAATAGAGATATTTAGAGTTATTTTCAACAATTTTTGTCATATATATATATATATATATATATATATATATATATATATATATATATATATATATATATATATATATATATAAAATCCTAATTTTATATAACATTTATAACACCTGTAACTCAGCACTCCAGTGACCTACCGGTAAGTGGTTAGTGAATCTGCCTCAGATGCAGGAGGTTGTGAGTTTGAACCTCGAACCAAGTCATACCAATGACTTATAACAGGATAATATGACTGGATGGGACATGATGCTACATGTCTGTGGCATGATGCCCCATAGACATCACTATAAACTGCCATACTGGGAATATCAAAGTGATATAACTGTAAAAGTGTTAAAGCTATGGTAAAGAGACAAATCTCTCACACACACACTTGTAATGCACCATCAGTTCTGCTAATGGAAAGTGCCACTCATGTTTATTCACCACCTATTTAATCTGTTTGAGGTCAGGAAGTAATTGATCAGTTTCTTGATATGACTGTGTCTTCTCATCTGTCAGCTTGCAGTAGCTTGCCCTCTTGGACCAGACACTTGTCAATATTTTATGTATGTCTGTATTTATAGCATTACAGTTCATGTTATTGCTAATCTGCAGTCAGCTGAATATCAACCTTTTAAGTGGGATTTAGTCAGTATTTCACAAGCCAGTAATGTAGTGTGCTGCAAATATTGTGATTGGTTTTATCCTGTCTACTTGCCATACACTTTTAGCTTGTCAGCAGAAACATTTCTCAGATGCTTTAGCAGAACAACCAAAACAGGGTAATACAGGTTTATTGGCATTTGAATGAGATTGAAGAAGCCACTACAACATACTGGTGTGTTGGCAAAAGATAAACATTATTTTGTCTTGTTTCTGTAAGGGTTAGCCCTGAGGGGCTGGTAGTATGGACTGTGATAACTTCATCAGATAGTGAGTACTAGACACTTGAGGATTAGTGTCTGGTTCTTAGGGATAGAAATCAGGCAACACTCAAAGGGAATTATATGGCCATAATTGGGGCACCCTGCTGTAAGTACTGTTCATAGGAATTAATTCATGATCCAATATTTGTTGCTTGAAAAATAAAAGATTTCATTGTTATTTATGACATGATCATTTTTTAATAATATTTTTCATTTGTTTGATCTGATTTTTAGATGAGAAAATAGTTGCTTGGCAACAATGTTTACTTGTCCTGCTGCCCCAGGCATTGGACTTTTCTATCACTAATCACCTCATCAGTTGAGTTTGACAATGAACAAGATCCACACAGAGATGATTGAGTGGACTCATTAACACTCTGGAGGCTGAATCTTTTTAGACCAAACTTGAAATATCAACTTATATAATTATGGTATGATCTTGTACAAGCTAAACGATGAGCAAGATCTATCCATAATAATCAGGTGATCTTATATCTGATTGGCTGAGCTTGTTGCCATTTTGGAGGCTATATTTCCAGTGTTAAACTTTGAATAGTGGCATATATCAACAACACTGCAGATGAATTTAATCCATACACTTGAATAGATCCTTGGATTGGCAAAATATTTCAGCACTCTTATTTCTGGTCAGATTTTTGTCAAACTTAGTGTGAAATTTTTAATCAAGATCTCTGATATTAATGAAGTGGTTTCGCATCTGATTGTCTGATCTTGTTACCACTCTGGAATCATATTCTTATGTCTGATTTTTATCAAACTTGGATTGTGGGCTTATATCATTATAATTGCAGATGAGAGATAAAGGGTTTCTCCTGCATCTGTTAAGTAGTCTTCTGTCATGAAGATTTATATCTTGATGGTCTTAGGGACAAATGGGATGAGTAATGAGGTGATCTTACATATGATTGGCTGACCTTTTTATGTCTATGGGGGCTGTATTTCTCAAATGATATTGATCAAAACTGGTAGGCTTATATCATCAAGATCTTGGATGAATTCAGGTGTGAGCTGGAGCTACATATACCAGTAATGATTCATTGGAAACATTTTTTTTCTTCATATTTTTGTATGCCACATGAACAATATCAGACTAAGTTGAATTATAAAGTGAATATTTTCTGTAAAACTTGAAACTGCAATGATTTAGAAATGACAGAACTTTCCTACATTTTCACGGAAAATGATAAAAGATGACTTTGTTTCATTAAAATATTTTGTCTTTATTTCAGATTAGAAAATGTCAATACTTCCAGATCCAGCTTTCCGTAATGTGCAGAGGAACAAAGCTGGTTTCTTTATTTGGAGGGTAGAGGTTCGTATTTTACAATACTATTTATATTGGTCAATGTGTCTGTTGAAAGAAATATGATCCCATTTGTCTCCTATAGCTTTCAGGTTTGAGTAGGAACACCAAGTAATGTATTACCTAAGTTTGATGAATGATGATGTCAATCAAGTGTGGGGCCCCGAGTGGCTGAGTGGTCTAAAGCACTCACCATTATGGATCACTGCTATCTCACCTCTATCTGTGTGGGTTGGAGTCTTGGGTTCGGCCAGTGTGGGTATGTGAGAAAGCTTGCCAGTAGCTTCTCGTGGGTCAGTGGTTCTTTCTGGGGTGTTCCCTGGTTCTTCCTTCACCATTGATACTGGCCGCCATATATAGCCTATCTTGTGCTGAAAAATGGCGTTAAACCCTACAACAACAATCAGTCAATCAAGTGTGTGTGTGTGTGTGTGTGTGTATGTTGGGTTTAATTTCACATCATCACAATCCTGACTATATAGTACTGTACCAACAAAAAATTCCAAAAATATAATGGTCAGATTTTGTAAAATAAATTAGGAAGATAAATCCTTCCACAGAAATATAAACAGTAATACTGCAAGTTTAAGATGTAAAAAGATCATTAAAAGGCTTAAAAATCGAAGTTAAAAAGTATAAAAATGTCCATACTTCCAGATCCAGTTTTCTGTAATGTGCAGATGAAATATTTGCCTTAGATTTCTGTCATTGCACCTGAAACAGGTCCAGACAGTGAAGATCATTCACCTTGCAGAGATTTTAAGACATTCCCCCACCTTCTTTTGTTTCATTACAGTGTATTAAAAATGAAGTAAAGCTTTAACTTTATGAAACTTTTCTCTTTAAAGAAGAAGTTGGCAATATAGAAGTTTCTTGTTCAGTAGTCAGTGTTTGATGCAAATTTTGATCATCATAAATACCAGAAATTAGATTGCTTTCAAACATGATACTTTGAAAAAAAAAGTGAGGAAAAAAAATTGAAATTGTGTAGCACATATTATGACGTACTGAATATATCCAGGTCTTTAACTAATAAAAATTATCAAATTGTATTTAATAACTTCATCATACAAACATGAAGCAAGAAAAAACAGGTTACTATTTTGATAAACTTAAAATTGTATTACATCAGCATTATAATCATATCACATGAAGATATGCAAACACAGTGGTTTCAGCTGACTGTTTTGACTTTTGTACACCTGTGTCTCACTACTTCTGACAAATTAGCCCCTATTCTGGATAGAGAGAAGTAATTTCACTAAAATATTAGGAGTCCGGCTTGGACCCTGACAAACTAATTGAAGTCCAGCTTGGACCCTGACTTATTCTGATCAAATGCACATAAAAGTAATGCCAAGCTAAATGGAATCAAGTAAACATTCTTGCAAGCAAGATTTAGTGACAATTGATTGGGATATTTAAAAATAACAATTCCATGGATGCTTCAGTAAGTATATCAGTATGCACTATACTTAGAAATCGACGGAAATTTTCAGTGTACAATCCCATCCTCATGGTGTGGTTGGTAATGTCTTTTCACTATATAGTCCATAGTCAGATTGCTTTGAAAGTAAATGTTAGGGCACCAACTTGTCTAAAGTGAATTGTTAAAAAAATCCTTCCTTTTTATGCTGAGATGTTTATTTTGCAAGGACCCTTTTGTTCAAATTTGAAACAACCCTTGCCTAAAAGACATTCATCATGCCTGCATATGCAGCCAAGTAGAGGACATTTAATATTTTTGTTCTGTAAAGTAGGAGTTACATGCAAATGTATATGAATTTCAATAATTACACTGTAAATTAATATGAGTTACATGCAGTTGAATATGAATTTCAATAATTACACTGTAAATTAATGAGTTACATGCAATTGAATATGAATTTCAATAATTACACTGTAATTTAATGAGTTCCATGCAATTGAATATGAATTTCAATATTTACAATGTAAATTGAAATGTGTTACATGCAAATTTGTATGAATTTCAATAATTACACTAAATTAATGAGTTAGGTTCAAATTTGTATGAATTTCAGTAATTACACTGTAAATTAAAATGAGTTACATGCAAATTTGTATGAATTTCAATAATTACACTGTAAATTAAAATGAGTTACATGCAAATTTGTATGAATTTCAATAATTACACTGTAAATTAATGAGTTACATGCAATTTTGTATGAATTTAAATAATTACACTGTAAATTAATGAGTTACATGCAGTTGAATATGAATTTCAATAATTACACTAACTTAATATCAGTTACATGCAACTGAATATGAATTTCAATAATTACACTGTAAATAAATATGAGTTGCATGCAGACTTGTATGAATTTCAATAATTACACTGTAAATTAATGAGTTACATGCAATTGAATATGAATTTCAGTAATTACACTGTAAATTAAAATGAGTTACATGCAAATTTGTATTTCAATAATTAGTGTAAATTAAAATGAATTACATGCAATTCAATATGAATTTCAATAATTACACTGTAAATTAATATGAGTTCCATCCAATTGAATATGAAGTTCAATAATTACACTGTAAATTAAAATGAGTTACATGCAACTTTGTATGAATTTCAATAATTACACTGTAAATTAAAATGAGTTACATGCAAATTTGTATTTCAATAATTAGTGTAAATTAAAATGAATTACATGCAATTCAATATGAATTTCAATAATTACACTGTAAATTAATATGAGTTCCATCCAATTGAATATGAAGTTCAATAATTACACTGTAAATTAAAATGAGTTACATGCAACTTTGTATGAATTTCAATAATTACACTGTAAATTAAAATGAGTTACATGCAAATTTATATGAATTTCATATGTTAAACTTGTTTCTGGTTATACATCCTGTGTTTTGGTACATTCTCATATGTCTGATTCAGATGGTTATGGATAAGTCTCAAAATAGAAGTAGTTTTCTAAAATAAATTATTTTTTATTTCCTTTAGTAAGGTGATAAGTGATCCATGAAAAATTCACTTTCACCCAAGAAAAAAACCCCTGTCATTGTTTGTTGAAAATCTTGTCTGATAACACCATTTGTGTGAATTATGGCATTATGTAGAACACGTTGCAGATTGAAATAATTAGTAACCCAACCATTCTAAATTTTAAAACTTACCTGAAAAAATTCCTCCAAATTATATTGTCAGTGATTGGTGTATGAAGCTCAGCATGTTCGATTGAGAACCAAATGCAGTAGCTTAAATAATGTTTTATTCCTAAATTATGTTTCTAATAATAGCTACTGTACCTGTGGGCAAGTAAATGCAGTTGAGCACCTTTTGTTACATTTTAAAAATTAAACAACTCATAGAAATCGTACTCACCTCATATCACTGTCCCGACTTACGGCTAAGATATAATTATCCAGAAATCCAATGTATTCCAATGAAATTAATACCCAAATATTTATAGCAATGCAGACCTTCATAAAATTTTCGGATGTTTTTAAGTTAACACACAGGTCACAACCACACAAGTGTTTTCCGTCTTTTTGTGTACCTTTAAATGATCTTTGAAATAATTACATGAACTAGAAATGTTCAAGTATACTTTTATATTTATATATTATTTATCTACTTTAGAATGGTAGACATTATTGATTGTAAAATTTACTCTGTATTCCAGCTTTCTACTGAATCCCAATATAGATTATATTGTTATAAATCATAGACGAAAATGTTTTTTTGAATAAATACTGTTCAAACAGTTATGGCATTGACATGGGGTTTTCACTAAAACACTTATTGGACTATTCAGTTGGATCTGAATGGAAATAATGCAGATCTTACCACCACCATACCTGTGTAACGGCACTTTTGTGAAGGTGTTGTGAAAACCTGACCTAATTGACTGGAGTGAAGTCAAGCATAACTTCTTGCATTTTTGTTTTTCATTCAGGTTTTGAACACAGTGAGTTTTACACATGTAAGTCAAGAGTGACTAGGCTTTGTGGTTAGGTGAATTTCAGCACACAGACTTTCATTTTCATGTCACAGGTCTTAAAGGGTTTTTCGCTGTACTGGCATGTAAGCATGATGACAAAAACAAGTATGAATAGTCTTTGATCAAATCTAGTGATTGGTGGGTATATCTGATGAATACCTTTCTTAATTTATTGATTTAACAAAACTTAGCACATGGATATATCTAGACATGCCTTGGACAAGTTGAATGATTTTTATCCATATTGCTTGCCATTGTCAGACAAGTTGAATGATTTTCTATCCATATCTCTTGCCATTGTCACAGACAAGTTGAATGATTTTCTATTCATGATATCTTTTGCCATTGTCACAGACAAGTTGAATGATTTTCTATTCATGATATCTCTTGCCATTGTCATAGACAAGTTGAATGATTTTCTATTCATGATATCTTTTGCCATTGTCAAAGACAGTTTGAATGATTTTCTGCCCATATCTTTTTAAATTGTCATAAACAAGTTGAATGTTTTTCTGTCCATGATATCACATGCCATTGCTTTAGACAAGTTGAATAATCAATGATGTCAGGTTCAAAGTCAATGGCCATGGCAAACAATTCTGTTCTGAACTTTAGATATCTTGTACACATGTTAACTTGTACTTGTAAGAAAATATTGTTATTACCAAATTTGATTGGAGTCTTCAGCAGTTGAAAGGAATAAATAAATGGTCTTTTCAGCCAATAAAGCATCACTTGGAATCAGCAAAGCATTTCTTTTTTAAAAGGAGAATATGTCCTTTAAATCAAGTTCTCTGTTCAGTATACAGGCTTGCCTTGGGAATGGGTTTTAGCAGCACTAGTGTCTGACTTGCTTTATAACCAGTCTAACAATGCTCATTTTTTCCAGTTATTCAAATCACATATTGACAGGTAGAAACATAGTGTGCATTTACATTGTATTGGGCCGTCAGAATGATTTTTTATTTGGGATGGCTCCTTTTGTCACAACAGAGTGAAATTGCTTCGGTGAGTGCATTGAGCAGCCATTGTAGTCATTAACATACTGCATATGCAACTTTTCCCAGGGCACAGTCCAGATAGCTATTTTTAAATATACCCAGTATAATGTATGGCAAGTGTAACCAGACAAAAGTAGGCCACAGACCAGATGTGGTCCACCTGTCGTAGGTTGTATATAATATGTATACTTCATATATGCATACAGTTTAGTGTGGACATGGTTGCTACACTTGCACCCCAGTATTGTTTCCCAACCATTAGTGATGCATATGTCAGTGTAGTCATGTGGGTAATCTTGAATAAAATATTTGTTGTTCAAAAATTGTTAATAAATGTGTTTGACCAAAGTCTTTTCCTTCCTTATGGTTGAATAATCTGCATTGTAGTAGCCTTTACAGAACTTCCAGATAAAAAAAATTGATTTCTATAGCCTGGCACCAGGGATACCCACAGAATTATTTTTGGGGTTGTGTATGTTGCAAACATTTAGTGGTCACCTATTAAATTTTATGGTTGTAGGCTGAAACATGTTTACAGGTGAAATTTAGGGGGAGCAAGTGCCCCTCCCCCTTGCCCCCTATGTGCGGGTGCCTATTACTTGCACATTGGCTGGCTGGAATTGAATTGAGTCAGAAAAACAAATGTTAGGTCTGGTTTTTAACAGTGCAGGGGATTATTTTTTTTCCAATATGTCACTTTTATTGTAGCATCATAGCACAGCAATCAGTATTGTTTTCAGTGGGTCATAGATCTCGGTTGGCCTGTTCTAGGATTGTTGATGTACCTTAACATTGTCTTTTTTTGTAATATGTATTTATTGGAGCATGTGTGTGTGTGTATGTATATATATATATATATATATATATATATATATATATATATATATATATATATATATATATATATATATATGTATATATACACACACACACACACCAGACAGAAGAGAAAGTGCTATCCCTGGATTATATAGAAGAATGCTTGATAATAGTAGGCAGAATTAATATTTAAGAGAAATAATACTATCATACAGGTTAGAGAATTTTTAATTCGTACTCTATGGAGATTCAAATGACCATCCAAGGAATATTTATTGACAAGCTGCAAAACAAGTGAATAATCTCCAAAGATATGCGTAACTGTATGTCATATTTTCAAAAATGACACCTGTTGCTAAAGTTCTTGGTACTGACATGGCCTGTATGACTTGCACCTTTCAGGGCAGGGAGCTGGTTGCTTGTAAGGGCATTTTTAAGGGTAGTAAAGTCTTCTCAACAAGAGGGGGTATATCTATATATATTTTACTGTGCATTTAAGATATTACTTGAACTGATGCTCAAAATGTACATCAGATTTTACAATATGTTGAACTTGTCAAGATCAAAGACATTGCTGCTTCTAAGGGTGGTAGGATACACCCAGTGGAAGACAGGGTATCACTGACGGAGGGCAGGGGAGGGTGCCCATTGTTGCGTATTTGTAATTAAATTGCTTGTGTGTTAGTTTTAAAATTTTTTTTTATTTTAATTTTGTTTCATTACATTTTATTGTAATGATTATTTTCACAGGATTCAAAATTTTTTCAGTAAATTCAGTTTGTATAGAATGTAAAAGGTATTACATTAGCACTATTTTTAGCTCACTCTGGTTCATAGATTTTGTAAACATCAAATGAAGACGATTGGCTATTGCCATGGTCATTTCAGCCCGCATGTTAGCTGAATTGTAAATAGCCTTTCTTTTTTATATATTTTCAGTGTGAGAATTTGGTTCTTAGATAGGGCTGTTCTTGCCTACGTGATAATTTTCATTTCTTTTATTGACCGATCCGGTGGCCTAGTTGTAGAGCGTCTGCCTCAGATGCGGGAGGCCCAGGGTTCGAACCCCGGCCGAGTCATACCACAGACTTTCAAAAATGGTACTAACAGCTGCCTCACTCGGTGCTCAGCATTAAGAGGTTAGTGTTATGACTGGTTGGCCTGGTGTCAGGATAATGTGACTGGGTGGGACATCATGCTACATGTCTGTGGCATGATGCCCCAGTGCTAAACATCACTATAAATTGTCACACTGCAGACGTCGTAGTGATATGACTGAAATTTTTTTAAAGCTACGTTAAAAATTCAAATCACAAATCACAATTTTTTTAATGTGCTGTTCAAATGTTAAGAGACCACATGACCCATCACGCGGGACTGGGATGATGTTTTAGTTGGGTTTAATACTCTTTCCGAGAGCTTTCCAGTCAGTCGTATGTCTATACCTTGAAGATACAAGGTGTTTTTATTGTTGAAGCCAGATTGTTTTTGAAGTTCATCTGTTTTTTGGAATTTAATAATTTATTCTCTAGAAGACTAAACAAGTGTACTTTTTTATAAAAAATTCTGGGACAAAGAAACTCAGTGGAAATTTATTCTGGAATCCTATTCGGAAACAATATCAACTGTGATTCAATTGAGGATCTGTTGCCATAAGTACAACGACTTCATCTGACGTCATCGCCTCCATATTGGAATTTCGTAGAGATTCGAACCTGGATTCAATTAGAACTGTTTAGTGATAGGACTTATATTTTTCAATTTTAGGAGTAATGTTTGGATTATATTCACAAACTGTAAGTCCTGTTTGATATTTTACGTTGTTTTCTAGGGAAATAAATTATTTTGTTAAAATTTACAAAGCTTGTTGACTTCACTCTTTTCTTTTGTTACATTTGTACAAGCCTACACATAACACCATCTAAAACTGGCTTGGGACAACACTGTTTCCCATTTCCAACACTCTTCTAGACAAATATTAGCTTTCATTAGAGCTTAATTGGGAACAAATTAAAATTACTTACAGTGCAAAGTCTTGGCAGAAGTAACTAAGGTGCCTTCCTATGCATTGCAGAAGACTATATATAATCGTTGTTGTCTATGACAAATTAAGTCTCCAGTTGTCATAATTAATTTACCTTTTAACCTTGTGCAGTAAACTGAGATTAATGTCTATTTTGAATTCAAGAGGGCTTAATGCTGTCTTCCAGCTCCAGATATCTGCAGAATACACACCACTAAATGGCCGCCAAGCAAGATAATCTAACGTTGACCTATTGCTAGAGCAAAAAGATAACTATGCCCTGCTCATTAGCATATAAAAACATTCTCAATACACTGTAAATAACAATATTCAACAAAATTTCCATCAATTAAAATTGCATAATTGCCTGGTGACAGCATGTTAATAAATAAGTTCCAGTTACTGGTAAATAAGTTTTGTCAAGAGAAATTTATATTGTAGTTTTATCTTTTAATTCAGTTTCAGTGTACTCATCATAATGCAATATGGACACAGTGACACATGACAATTATTTTCCTATATACTCCCTACATTTGTCAGTATTGACCTTTCCATTGTGCCAAATCCTAATAAGTCACATTCATAAATTGGTAAAGTATCTTCAGAGATGATCTCACAGTGAAGTTCTTGTCATATGTTATCTTGCATTTTTTTGAGAGGCTGGACTGTAAACAGAATGATCTGCAATGGGTCAAAGGTTTCATTTCCAGAGCAGTGACAGTGCCTCATTACTCACTGTGCACTGTTGCCAAACTACGCACAGACAACCACACCATAATGCTCATATTCAAAAGGATCAACAATTTTCTTTAAATAAATACCATGATTGCCAAAATCTAACTTGTGTATCACCACTGAAATGAGAGAGGAAAATGTGCTCATAAAATAGATTGGAACTACTTTCATGGGTACAACCTGGAAGTAATATTTGTAACCTGAGTACCTAATGCCATCTTGTATCCAAAGGTGAAAAATGTCATTCAATCATCACAGCTCTGTCTGGGAGCATTCCAGTGGGAACCTAATCAAGTGCTGATCATATTTTGATCTATGAATTGCAGAAGTAGTTGTTGTATTGTTACACTCAGTCAAAAGCAGACCTGCTTTACATTATCACATTAATTATTTCTTTTGTATCAAATGAAATAATGGGGTGAGAATAAAATAAAAGTTGAAAGGTATGCCAATTCTAGCCACCATATGACTGAAAAATTGTTAAAGCTACGTTAAAAATCTAAATCACACACACACACACACACACACACACACTCAAGGGTGAGAAGTTTCATTATTACATGTACTTGCAATTAAATCACAGCATCAGTAGTTTCTAAAAGAAAAACAAAATTCAGTTTCAAAATTGACTGTTACTTAATAACGTAAATGTGCCAAGGGCACATCGGCATGAACTGGCATAAAGGCACATTGGCATAAACTGGCATAAAGGCACATTGGCATAAAGGCACATTGGCATAAATTGGCATAAAGGCACATTGGCATAAACTGGCATAAAGGCACATTGGCTTAAACTGGCATAAAGGCACAAAATAAATATACCTAGTTTTTGAAGAAAAGGAATCTTGTTTTGTTGTGAATTAACAACAAAAAGCAGTCATGTAGTACACAGTGTTTTCTTGTAGATGTGATGGTTACTGAAATCTCATGGAATAATGTTGTTAATGATCATCAGTGTTTGGGTATCCTGAAAATAAAGGTAATTTACACAAGGAAGTGAACAACTTCATTAGAAAATGGTCTTTATTAACAATTACAAAATTAGAAAATGAATATTCAGCCATTAAGCAACACTCTGCTCCTCCCTGATATTTTCAATGTCCAGTGGGGATGGCATCCCCTTCTTAATTTTTGGGAGGTCTCTTGGTACCCAAGCCCTTGCAGTCAATGATTTTGGACCCTGTTGTGCATGAGTTCTCGATGGAGAGTAGTATTGCTTCAGAATATCAGAGATGATTTTAACACTCAGTCATTACAAAGAAGTTTATAGTATTTGGCTTGTGATGATTGAACGTGCAAAATAAAGACGACTTTTGTTGAGGTAGTGTTAACAGGAACGTGAGACATAAGTCATGTTTTAGCCGTTTGTGTTGGTGGTGTCATTGTTGTTAACAGTTAAGGTTTTGGTTAAAGCTTTTAATTGGTATATATTTTCATAGCCTTTTGATATATTCTGATAATAATTGCTTACTTGGTAGAATGTCTGGCTTGTATTCCAAGGGTCTTAGTATCAATACCTGACCAGGCAGGCTGGGTTGGCTGCCTCATTGTGTCCTTGGGACAAAAATACACTTAGCTCCCAGATATAATTGACAGAACCAGTTATGAAGCCAAAACATCTCATTATATGACATTGTTTCTGTTCCATTTGACCATGGGTTCAAGGTCACATTCACAGTAAAATTGCTTTAAGATTATAGTTCGTTTTTTTTCATAATTTTATATTACACAGTCCTGGTTGGATTTTCTTTGCACTTTCACTGTATTCATTTGATTATATTTTCCAAATCCTGGTTGGATTTTGTTTTTCCTTGGGATGAATCATTTTGAAGTTAAGGTAGTTCATTTTGTGTCATTCCAATTGCCCCATTTTCCTTGGGGTCAAGGTCACAATCAGAGCATTTACCATGAACTTGGGCTAAAGATTTTCATTTGCTTAGATTTCTTAAGGCTTTTGATTTGTTCATAATTGATATAAAACAATATGAATCTAAGCCAAGTCAATTTGCAACCATGCTTAGCTACACCTTTCATCTTGGAATCAAGGTTACAGTCATAGAACATTTGTATAACTTAAAGTATTTTCGTTTCACTATACTTACAACACATATTATATGTAACACTTTATACATACAGTGCATTTTAGGTGCAAGGAGAAGAACTTTAATAGCTGTGTATAAACATTTTTGTGCTGAGTACATACCTGCTGTATTCCCAGACTGTGCTGGGATTTTTGGGAGACTCGAAAAGTGTGTTTTGAGGTGCCAAGGGGGGGGGGGGCAGTGCACATACCTAAAAAAGAGATATCACACAATTGAGGTTAAACTATATTTTTATACAAGCCTTGATACAAGCCTAGATATAAAATAATTCTAAATTCAGATCTGAGAAAAATACATGGATATTCAGTTTTGTTGAAGTTGGCATTTGATGTAGTTTGCACACTCATTATGTCATAATTTATTTGCGTTGTAAGTGAATGCAGTTTGCAGAAACATTACATAAATTTATTTGTTGTGTTGTTAATGAAGGCATTTTGCAGAAACATTACATAAATTTATTTGTTGTGTTGTCAGTGAATGCAGTTTGCAGAAACATTACATAAATTTATTCATTGATGTCAGTGAATGCAGTTTACAGGGACATTACATTAAGTTATTTATTGAAGTTGCAGCTTTTGCAGACATGTTATAGCATACATTTATTTGATGTTGTTAGTGAATGTTGTTTGTGGATACAGTACATTATACATTGTTGAAGTTACCAGTGAATGGAGTTGGCAGACACATTGTGTCATAAATATATTTGTTTACATATAATTTGATGGTAAATGTTTCAGTCAGAATGTTGTAGATAAATTACATGTCATACCTGTTGTGTAGAAATCTCACAGAATGCTAATGAGGACAGGCAAGATGAAGATATTCAGTCCAGTAAACTGGACTTGTTGAATGAATAATGAATGAATTTATTTCTGAGGTATACATTTAAAAGATGTTAATGAGTGGTCCCTAGTGTATGTAATACAATATTTTTTTTTTTTTTACCTGTGCCCAAAACATCTAAGCCAAATGGAAGATTTATTAGATATTCTTTCAAAGTCATTGTGATTAATCTAAGGCAGATATTGATAGATTAATCAGATATTCTTCCACGGTCCTAGTATATGATCTAAGGCAAGTGTTAGATCTATTAGGTTTTCTTCCAAGCTCATAGAGTATGATCTTTGGCAAGTGCTAGATTTATCAGATATTATTTCAAGGTTGTTATGTATGATGTGATAGATTTTTTAAATATTTGTATAAGGTCATAGTGTATGATCCATGGCAGGTGATAGATTTTTTAAATATTTGTATAAGGTCATAGTGTATAATACATGGCAGGTGATAGATTTTTTAAATATTTGTATAAGGTCATAGTGTATGATCCATGGCAGGTGATAGATTTTTTAAATATTCTTATAAGGTCAGAGTATATGATACATGGCGGATGATAGATTTTTTAAATATTCGTATAAGGCCATAGTGTATGATACATGGCAGGTGATAGATTTTTTAAATATTCGTATAAGGTCATAGTGTATGATACATGGCGGATGATAGATTTATTAAATATTCGTATAAGGTCATAGTGTATGATACATGGCAGATGATAGATTTATTAAATATTGTTCCAAGGTTGTAGTTTATCATAGATTTAGTGATAGATTTATTTAATATTCTTCCAAGGTCATAGTGTATGATCTAAGGCAAGTAATAGGTAGATATTCTTCCAAGATTGTAGTGTATGATCTGTGACAAGTGATAGATTTATTACAACTGGTAGATATATTGTTACATCTAACATGGACACTGTACTTACAACTAGTACATTGTTACATATAACATGGACACGGTACTTACAACTAGTAGATACATTGTTACATGTAACATGGACACAGTACTTATAACTAGTCAATACATTGTTACATCTAACATGGATACAGTACTTATAACAAGTGGGTACATTGTTACATTTAACATGGACAGAGTACTTACAACTAGTATATACATTATTATATCTAATGTGGACATGGTACTTGCAAATAGTGGGTACATTGTTACATCTAAGGTGGACACAGTACTTATAACAAGTGGGTACATCTAATCTCTTTAATTCTACTATTCAGGCAGTCTGACTTTCACTACCAGTCATATATGTACCTCTCTGGACACAGTACTTGTAACTATTGGGTACATTGTTTCATTGTTACATTTAAGCTCAGTAATTCTGCTGTTCAGGAAGGCTGGTTATCCAGGGTGGCCAAGTGGTCTAAAGTGCTTGCCTGTACCAATCACTGCCATCTCATCTGTGTGGGTTTGAGTCTTGGACTTGACCACTGCTGGTATGTGGGAAAGCTTGCTCATAGCTTCCTGTGGGTCAGTGGTTCTTACCAGGGTTTTCCTGGTTTTTCATCCACCAGTTATCCTGGCCTCCATGTACAGCCTATCATGCACTGAAAAGTGATGTTCAACTCCAAACAACAACAGCTATTCAGGAAGAATGTTTTTCACTAGTCAGTCGGCTGCAGTCATAGTATTCTGGACATTGCTTTCTATGAATTGTCCATAGCAGTGTACGTCATGATGTTTCTTTTTTATTGGTAAGCTAGCCAGTGCTTTATGAGCTTTCTTGACCTTGACATTCAGCATATTCAACACTAATTGGTTCATTATTAGTGTCCAGGGTTCCGTTTTACCAGGCGGATTGTTTGATTATCTTTAAGACTTCAGGTACCAAAATGTTACTTATACTAGTTCCCCTTCTCTTCAGTTTTGGATTTCTCATCTTGCATAGATGTAATAGATTGACAAGGCATGTGACTTTCATAGATGTAATAGATTGACAAGGCATGTGACTTTCATAGATGTAATAGATTGACAAGGCATGTGACTTGCATAGATGTAATAGATTGACAAGGCATGTGACTTTCATAGATGTAATAGATTGACAAGGCATGTTACTTGCATAGATGTAATAGATTGACAAGGCATGTGACTTTCATAGATGTAATAGATTGACAAGGCATGTGACTTTCATAGATGTAATAGATTGACAAGGCGTGTGACTTGCATAGATGTAATAGATTGACAAGGCATGTTACTTGCATAGATGTAATAGATTGACAAGGCATGTGACTTGCATAGATGTAATAGATTGACAAGGCATGTGACTTTCATAGATGTAATAGATTGACAAGGCATATGACTTGCATAGATGTAATAGATTGACAAGGCATGTGACTTTCATAGATGTAATAGATTAACAAGGCATGTGACTTGCATAGATGTAATAGATTGACAAGGCATGTGACTTTCATAGATGTAATAGATTGACAAGGCATGTGACTTTCATAGATGTAATAGATTGACAAGGCATGTGAATTGGGTGAAAGTGATACATTTTCTTGGAACTACTTTGTCATAACTAGGAAACTCAAGTTTGTCATATTGACATGCTTCAGCTATTTTGATTATTGTCTCTCTGATGTAGATGTTGTAACTGTTGATATCTGTACTGCTGAGAATTTTTTTTAGTGATGATAGGTTCAAGTGCCAGGAGTTAGCCACGTGAACTTTTTTATGTGCCACCCTGGCACAGTAGGATTTTTCTATGTGGCCAAGGACATTGGCATAATAAAAACTGAAAAGACAAAAAAGACATTAAAAAGTTTAGGATATCTTGACCCAGTTTATAACTCCTCTGCATATAAGGCCCTTTGAAATATTGGATAAATGATGCTATTTGCCATAAGGGACTTTTCAGTATTTGACTAATGATGCAATTTGCCATAAGGGACTTTTCAGCACTGGACAAAAGATGCTGATTTGCGATTAGGGACTTTTTAATATTGGACAAATGATGTTGATTTCCCATAAGGGATTTTTCAACATTGGACAAGTGATGCTGATTTCCCACAAGGGATTTTTCAACATTAGAAAAGAGATGCTGATTTGCCATCGGATACTGATTTCCCATAAGGGACTTTTCAACATTGGACAAATGATGCTGATCTGCTATCAGAAATTGATGAACATACAAAGAGTAGAGAACCCTTGAAATAACTATTTTCATAACATTTGCAATCAACATCAGTGGAAGAAATTTCACCAGAAAGCATCTTGCTAGTTCCATTTTCTTGCATTTGGCAGTTAAGCTGATGTTAGTAAACTGAGCAAGCTCAGATCCACTTGGAATTGTTAAAATCAAGTTTACATTCAGGTGTTTGTTGCCAGGTTAGAAACATGGTTAAAACACAGAAATATTTCTTAAATTCTGACGCCCATGATATCATGGACAAAATAACTTGTAAAAAGAGTAAAGTATTTTATGGCTTTGTGTGGCTCGGTGAGCTAAAAGCTGTGGTTCTGTGTGAGGTAGGATAAATAGACAAGTGATGTAGGACAGAAAAATCCTGCATAGGTATTTCACACTGAAAAGTGAGATCATGCACATGAAGGAATCAGGTATAAAAGAATATTCCTAATTATGTGGGCAGCATAGAAAAAAAATTTTTGTGTGTTTGTTCCACCCTGGAAAATGAGGTAATACATATGAAGTACTGGTAATTGAAAAGAATATAATCCTCCATGATCTGATTTCCAATATGGCCAATATGGCAGCCATTTTTTGAAATTCTTGCTGTTGCTTCACTTCCTGAATAGTTGAACATTTTAACATGGTGTTTCACTGAAAGACTTTTTATGATGTTGGTGCTAAATGAAAATCATGACTATCTGATATCCAATACGGCCACCATGGCAGCCATCTTGAAAATTTTATCTTTTCTCCTCCTGAACGGATAGACATATCAGGTTGGGGTTTTACTGCAAGACTTCCTATGATGTCTAGTAGGTCCTGAATGAAAATGAAGCCAATCTGGTATTCAATATGGCTACCACATTAGCTATCATGATAATCATTTTATAATTATTTATTCTAAATGATGGTTATATCAATGTGGGGGGTTTTCACTAAAAGACTTCTTATGTCTATATGGTCCTAAATTAAAGTGGTGCTGATCTGATGTCCAGTAAATGGCAATCTCGAAAATCTTATTTTCATTCACTCTTTTAAATAGAAACTGATTTTGACATTGGGTTTTCATATCAGGAGGGTTCTTATTGTGTCCTGTTGGTCCTTAATGAAAATCTACTCATGTGCATGAGGGAATATACTCGTATCATGAAAGATTGTACTCATATGTACAAGGAATGTACTCGCATGCAGGAGTAAATGTACTTGTATGCATGAGGGAAAATACTTGTTCACAACTGGCAGTATACTCATGCACAAGAGAGAATCAACTTGTATGCATGAAGGAATGTACTTGTATGTATGAGGGAATGTACTTGTATGTATGAGGGAATTAACTCATACTTGTACACACAAGAGAATGTGTGATTAATAGAATAGTCAAAATGTATCTGGGCTGTATAGAACAATCTTGCTTAGTTGTTCCACACTGGAGAACAACATCATATGCATGAGGGAACATGAGAATAATAAAATAGTCCCCATGTAAAAGGTCAGGATTGAGAAATCCTGCTTAATTGGAAAATGAGGTCTTACACATAAGGAAATCAAGAAATATAGAGTATCTCCAGTGTTTAACAGACTATTTCATTTATATGTGGGCATTATAGAAAATTGTTGCATAGAGGTTACATGCATGTCCCTATTCCCTATAGGAGATCAGTAGAATATTCCAATGTTTGAGGGCAGGATAGGGAAATCTAATGTACATTAATAACTCTGGTGATGAAATTTGTGTTGGAATTAAGGCTTGCCAAGTTATGTGCACTTTAAAAAGATAAAAATACTTGATATATTTTTATTTTATTTTCAGGATATGAAAGTGGTCTCCGTTCCCACCAGTCAGTATGGCAATTTCTACAAAGGAGACTCGTACATTGTGTTGTCCGTAAGTTGTATGCAGTCTTTTCATACAGCACAATTTGGAGTTTAATTATTGTGATGATCTGGTAATTATTTTTAAATAGTTGTAGTTTGGTCAAGCCCATGTTTGCAGGAAGCAAGAAACAGCAGTCTGTCAGTGTCATTATTTTCAACAGTTTGTTAATGATTTTTTAAAAAGTTTTTAAATATATTTCCTACTGCCGCCCCCCCCCCCCAGTCTTGTCATAGTTGGTGTGAATCATGATAAAGCTTAACAAAAAATGATTCCTTGTCACTTTTACCTTGGACTCAAGGTCACATTCATAGAAAATATGAATTCCAGTTTAGATTAAACATTTTACATTTGCCAATTATTGCCAAAATCTCCACTTTGTATTTGGAATGAATTATTATGAAGCTAGGACAATTCATTCATTCAGAGACAGGTTTTACCTGTATTTCTATAGTAAAGGTCACATTAAAATTAAATGTAATTTTTTTTATTTTAAATATTTTTTTTTATATAACCTAAACATCATAACAGATTTTGTTTATACTTGTAATGAGTCATTATGAAGCTAAAACAATTTATTATTTGACATGTTGCTTACCCATTTTGTCGATTGGTCAAGGACACATGCTTCACAACCATTTCTTCAACTGGTTAAGAACACATGCTTTAGAAAAATTTCATGGAGTGGTCCAGAATATGTGCTTTACAACAGAATTCTTTGATCAAGGGCTGAACATGCAGGCTCAACCTTTGTTTAGAAATATAAAGTTTTGTATAGCATATTACAGACATCGTTTTAACTTTTATTGGTCAGCTGTCTACATTTAAATGAAAACAGCTTATTGTGGGGGCCAAATATGATTTTTGTGACTATGTAATTATTGGAAATCATAAAATGTTCATATTTTTTAACAAAATGCCTAATTGACTCTCTTCATTAACTTAGAATTTTATGCTTGCATGGACACTAACTTTGCAATTAATATGAATATAGTTACAGTCTACTCATTGCAGTAAACATGAATATGGTGACAGTCTGCTTTTATTTATGTTATAAATACAACAGAACTTGTTCATGTTTAGTGTTTTGTTACTGAGTTTTTTAGTATTCAGTTTGTTTATTTCACTGATTAAAAGACCATTTTTGAAGATAAACTCATTCAGCTCCTAATTTAAAGCATTTCCACTAAAAATTATGACCCCCTTCCACTTTGGCCCTTTTTTGTGTTTGACTGTCAGTGTAAATTTTTTTTTTACATCCAAATGTCATGGTTTGTATAACTTTGAAAAATGCTTGAAATTTGAGTGATTGCATTGAAAACTACTTAAATTTTGAACAAGCCAGTTCTATGCTTCAGAAGCTTTTGAATCGTTGAAAAAGTCCTTTAATATTTCCAAGAACTCCTGGAATTTTCCTGAGAGAATACAAATCCTTAAAACTGAATACAAAGTATTAATTTTTAAATTCATAGTTATTGATGTATATTTCCTCAAAAAATGAATAAAGAAATAAATAAAATGAGATAAAATTGGTTAATCAAATGACAAAGGATATTGGTAGTTACCTGAGGGAGTAATGTCCCATTGTCTCTAGGTCAAAACTTCTTTTCAACAGAGTCTTGTTAAATACAATCCTCCCTTTTATGAAACTGTTATTAGGCAGACATATTGGTCTTAGTATCAGAGAATTATGGGTATTAATTCACAAATGTTTTATAAATAATATGTGTACTTTTCAACCCAAATGTATTAGCTGGCAGAAGAAGGACAGAAGCGTGGGGCAGATGTTAAGGTACACAATCTCATGATAGAGCCATTTTTAGTTTTCTTAGTTTGCATAGTGAATCAAGCTTGTTTAGTTTGCATCCAAATTACAGTTTTGTTGAGCTTTTTTATCGTGGTGTACTTTTTACTTAAATGCTTTGTTTTTTATCTGATTTTGAAAGAAAATAGTGGCCGTCTGGAAAATCTTGTTATCATTGCTTCATCTGAATGGATGGTCATGTCAGCATGTGGCTTTCACTGCAAGGCTACTTATATTATGCATTTGGTCTTAGATGAAAAATGGCAATGATTAGACTTCCAATGTGGTCATTATTGTTATGGCAACTTCTCCTGAATGGATAGTTGTAGTGAACTTAGGTTTCACTAAAAGACTTCTGATGATATTTAGTTAGTCCTAAAGAAGAATCAGCTGATCAGACCTTCAATATGGCTGCCATGGTAGCCATCTTGAACCCTTTGGTATAGCGTCTTGTTCTGAATGAATGTCATTTATGATTTGTAGCTGGTCCTATATAAAAAAATGTTGCTGATCAGACCTCCAGTCTGTTAGCTGTTGAGGCCATCTTGAAAATCTTGTCATCACTCTTTAAGGTTTGTATTGTTTATCCAACTTTGTCACCAAAATCTTTCTACTGTATACAGCTGACCCTAAATAAAAGTGTTGCTGATGTGACCTCCACAAATTTGAACAATCACGTAACAGTTATTTCTCCTGACCATGATACTTAGGCAGAGCCTAATTGTTTTGATGTTGTTTTTAGCCTGCTTGATACCATCTTGCTCCATCACAATAACTCAAGTTATCAAACATCTGCAGTTATCAAACTTTATGGATGGCTCACACTTTAGATTAGATATTGATTTGGTGTCAAAAGCCTAAAGTCACTGATTGAAGAAGAAAAGTGGTTTCTTTACAATAACTTAAATTCTTCACCATCCAGATTTTCTGGATGTTTGGTGATAGTTTGCACTTGGGTTAAAAAAGAATCTTTAGATTTTTGGGTTTAAAGGTCAAAAGGGAAAGGTCATGGTGACTGATGGAAGAAAAATAGTTTGTGCACAATAACTAACTTTCTACATCTCCTACAGTCACCAAACGTTTTGAATGCCTTGCACTTAGTTTAAGAAAGAACACTTTCAGTTTCAGGGTGATAGGGCCAAAGGTCAGTTTCATTCTGACTGAAAGAAGAAAAATGGTTTCTGCACAGTAACTAGAGTTATTCATCATTTAATTGTTATAGTTTGTAGATGACTTGCTCTTGGAGGAAAGAAAGAAACCTTTTGAATTTGGAGTCGAAGGTCAGGGTTACTGTGAATGAAAGAGGAAAAATGGCATCCACACAATAACTTGAGTTGCCAAACTTTATGGATGGCTTTCATTTGTGGTATTTAAGAAACCCTGTCCCATTGATTTTGTTGTTAAAAAGTTATGATTAAGGTCATTATGACTGAAAGAAGAAAAATGGATTTTGCAAAACAACTTGAATCATCTATGGAATTGATGGAATTATTGACCTTGGTTTTGGCCAAGAATACAGCAATATGTAGCTGGTTCTGAATGGAAATGGTGCTCTTGTTATCTTTGAGTGATACCACATTAAGAAGTTTCCTCTTTTTTCTTTTAAAAGATATTGATGTAAGCAGACTTAGCACATGCATATATCTTGATATTGAGACAAGTTCAGTGACCATGAGGTCACATCAGGAGGTCACATCATGAGGTCACAAGTTCTTCTGGGTTTGAGGTCAAAAGTTCTACTGGGTTTGAGGTCACAAGTTCTTCTGGGTTTGAGGTCACAAGTTCTTGGCAAAGAATTTTGTCCTGCTCTTAAAGGTATTTAGAGGCATCTTGCCAACTTGCCAATTCAGACCTGTGAGAAAATATTTTGTTGCCAAATATGTGATGTTGGAGTTTCTCATAAATATTTGACATGGTTTGAATACTTATCAGTTAACAAGAAGTAAAGTACAGAAAAAATGGACTGATCATGGATCCGTGGAAATTATTTTTAGCCAGTAGAGCATCAGTCCCGTTGAGGGACTCTAGTGTTAAAATTGCATTGTAGCTTTATATTATATAATATGTAACCTCTCACAACAATATGCCATGCTTTTGAAATTAGCTTTGTAGATATCCATACTTTTTTATTATGTTTCATTACATCTTTTACTGGGGCTCTTTTCTTATATGCCTGCCATATAGTGGAACATACATTGTTATGATTTTGTCCAATATATGTTGTTACCAAACTTAGGCATGATTGTAAGAATCTTGCAGTTGTAGGCTGAATAGTCAAAGGTCAAGGTCACATGGAATGAAACAAAGAAAAATGTTTCCACACAGTATTTTCACTTGTATACCAGGTACCTTGACCACATTTTGTAAATTGCCTATTTCAAGTAAGAAAGACATATATTGATTTTGGAGTATAAAAGGTCAAAGGTCATGGTCATTCACATACTGGTACTTTTTCTCATTTTGTCAATAGATCATCTACATTTCTGTGAGTAATCATGCATTGCCATTATTTGAACATATTCCTTTTTACTCCAGTAGACCAGTGAGTTGGTTTGGGTACAAAATTAACTCCTGATTATACAAAAAATGTCTTGTTTTCAAATTTCAATAGTACCAGTGTTTGCAACTTCATTTTCTTGTCAGTGACAATACAGCCATGATAGTCAATCAGATAATAAACATTTCCCCCATTTCCATCTGTGTTTCTGGTTATACCTCTGACATCGGCATCACATTAATTTTTAATTCAGTCCAAACTTCAACTGTCACAATTTTGATTACCATGCCACTAACATCTCCAGACAGCATGATTTCTATAAACAAAAGCAGTCTTCAGTCACATGGTTGGTAATGGTACATGCAGAAGTTTAGCTGCAATATGATCTTATCTACATTTGATATCAGAAATCCTGAATAGCTTTATTGCAGAAATGAATGTGATTTGGTTTAGAATTTAATAAATGTATAAATTTATGGGAAGCACTTTACACAGATGTCTTTATTACCATACTGGCCAATGTATGAAGCATTCCAGTCTGCAGTTGGCACACATGGGTTGAAACTTCACTCGTCAAGCTAAAAATGTCAAATGGAAATTTTCAGGGTTTACGTGAATTACTTTCTTAATTTGTGATTTTGGGATGATCAGTGTTTCTTTGTAATGAAAAGAATGTTCTGTCAAGAATATTGTAAACTTTGTTCAATAAAAACTCGTACTTGTAATGGTAATATTTGTTTTCCATTTGTGTTGATTGAGCTTTGCAAGCACTTTGCTCAATTAGAGCAGATTGGTTTTAGTTTGTAACTACTTAAAACTGGTTTTGGAAGGGTCAGAGAATAAGTTCTGAAAAAAACATTTACTGTTGGTTGTATCGATGACTTCAGGCAGGTAGCATTATGATGCAGCACTGTTAGACAAGTATTTGATGCAAATAACATTGACACTGCACTGTCGGACTAGTATGTAATGCAGATATTGACACTGCTCTGTCATTCTAGTATGTGATGCACATAGCATTAACATAGCTGTCAGACTAATATGTGAGGCAGATGACATTGGCAAAGCCTGTCAGACTAGTATATGAGGCAGATAGCATTGATACAGCTCTGTCAGACGAGAATGTGAGGCAAAATAACATTGACACAGCCCTATCAGACTAGTATGTGAGCAGATAAAATTGACACACTCAATCAGACTAGTATGTGAGGCAGATAGCATTGACACAGTCCTGTCAGACTAGTATGTGAGGCAGATAGCATTGACACAGCTGTCAGACTAGTCTGTGAGACAAATAAAATTGACAGCTCTGTCAGACTAGTACGTGAAGCAGATAGCATGGACACAGATCTGTCAGACTAGTATGCGAGACAAATAAAATTGACAGCTGTCAGACTAGTATGTGAGGCAGGTAGCATTGACACAGATGTCAGACTGCTATGTGAGACAAATAACATTTACAGTTATGTCAGACCAGTATGTGAAGCAGATAACGTTGACACAGTACTGTCAAACAAATATCTGATACAGCAACAGATAGTAATAATTGCATTTTGCATTTGAGTTTATTATGCACAGATTATTATTACAGTATTGTAAATTTTTTAATGGGATTTTATTACAGGTGTAAATTGCATCTACTTGTACAGTGGTCCACCTCTCATGGTCACTCCTTATGGTGTGGCTTTCTACAGGGAGATCACACATATATCAGTACAAGTACATATAATTATTACTCAATACAGAGTAGGAATTAGATTTTGAAATATTGAATATTTTCATTTAAAAATCATATGCATGTTATGAAATTAATGTGATAACATTTTTTATTAAGGCGATTCAAAGTAATAATGAATAATCATCAATATGTTCTCACAACCATCTTAATATTTCAGTCTACACCATAAGTTAAACACATTACTTAGGAATCCTTAGGCATGGATTTTTGTCACATTTTGTCTGTCTTCTGCTTTTCACAGCTTTTCTTTTGTTTTTCTTGAGAATGTCTTGAACAAAAATATACCACTGCCAAAGCAATTTGCAGCATTTGCATGAAATGCACTGTGCTTATAAATTAAGTCAGCTTGTTGAGTGATCGACTGGTTATTGTCTGGTACTGTGTTCATTACTTTTTGGTGCTGTGCTTACAAATTAATTGATCATGTGGAGTGATTGTGTCCGGACTTTTGGTATTGTGTTCATTGTGCTTTGTGATCTATGCAAGCAAAGCCAAGGAGAAGCCATTGTACTATTTGTACCCTGAGGCAGCCCAAAATTTTCATACTGATGTGAGCTGAACAACACTGCTTCTCAGCTGTTATTTTTTGTTATTTTGATTATTATTGGTGGTAATAATAGCCAGTAATTATCAAAGTGACAAAACCTGACAGTTAAGGAATGCAAAACAGTAATAACTTTACTGTTTTGCATTCCTTAGTTGGATTTATTGCTTGCCTTTTTGTATGGATTGTTAATTGGAATAATTCTGTATGGATAGTTAATTGGATTAATTGCTTGCCTATTTTTTAGACTGAATTTACATGTTTATGTGGGGTGTTTGGGGGCGGGGTGAAGCACCATTTTTTGCTCATAATATGCCATACATGGTGGCCAGTATAGTTGGAAAACCATTGGAAGAACCACCAATTCATGGGAAGCTACTGGCAAGCTTTCCTACATACCCACATTGGTCAAACCAAAACTTGAACCCACACAGACAGAGGTGAGATGTGTCATAAACCACTCAGCCACTTGGAGCCCCTTTAATGTTATGCACTGTCTCAGTCTGCTTGACTAGAATGACAGGCACTTGGGTCCTGGATTTATTAATTCATGTTGCATTGTCTTACTCTCCACAGCATTCAGTTTTTATGTCAATTTTAGCATGTTGCTGGCTACATCAATCTGAGGCATTCAGTCAGCATGTTTTATGCCACTTTTAGCATATATGGGTGATTATGCCATGCAGGGGCATTCAGTTGGTATGTGTTATGCCACTTTTAGCATAATGTTGGCTATATCATTCTGAAGAAATGGGAGCTAAGTCCATTTCCCAAGGACACACTGAGGCAGTTGACTCAGGCTGGCCTAGGTAGGTATCAAACTTGCTACCCTTTGATTACAAGTCCTATGCTCCATCAACTGATCTTCCATGCTCCCCTTTCAGAAGATATTAATTACTTGTGGGACATAAGATTAAAATATTTAGAAAACTTGAAAAGTTTGAAGATTTTGCATCATTTTCAGTAAGTGTATCAAATTTCTAGCTGTGAAGTTTTGTGCAAATTATGCAGAAGCTGGAAAAATGGGCATCAGTTGACTGGTAGGCATCATTGGGTAGGTATGCATGAGTGAGTAGGTTTGTATCAATGAGTAGGTTTGTATCAGTGAGTAGTTTTGTATCAGTGAGCAGGTACCACATTTCAGATAACATAAGTATTTCAAGTTGGTGAATGATTCAAGAGGATAAGTCTCATTTGCCATGTCAGTTGTGGCATTAACCCAGTAGCTGAATAAAAAGATCAAGTCAAACATTTTGATAAAAATTCTTTCCATCAGGACCTCAATTAGTATAATTATATGTAGCATGAATAAGGCTAGATTATTAAATTTTGCTGCAGAATAAATGGACATAAGAATTACAGTGGAACTCATTTATAATGTGCATTTGGCTGGATTGCAAATCATTCAGCTTTTGGACTTGTGTTTGTCTGAAAGTCCATCTGTCCTTCTGTCTGACAACAGCACTGAGGCTGCGGTTTGCATTTGGGTTATTTACTCAAACGCTTGCATGGTCATATGACTTGGTGTATATAATTATTTTATGAAGAGTATTACAGCTGTCAGTGAAAACTTGGCCACAGTGACCTCTGTTTCATGGTTTGTAATCTGGCCAATGCACCATTCTCATATTTTTGGTGTTACTGTGAATTGATTTTGTTTTGCAGGATGCCAGTTTTCATAGATTTCAAATTTAAAGAATCAATTTACAAACATTAATATGTGTGTGGAAACAAAAGGGTCCCTTCCCCAATACGCGAATTTAGATATCCATTCAAAATATAATTGTTCCACAGTTTGTGCAAATCGATAATGCTTGGGTATAAACAAATTCACAGAACAATCAGGACAAAAAAATGAGATGGATAACATAATCACATGCACATAAAACAGTATAGTACCCTGTCACTGTAGTGATATTCTGGGAACCATAACAGTGAGGTTATCTTATATTGAGGTCTTTTGTACATAATAATACTAATAATCAAGTAGAATCCATGACTATACTTGCCCAATAATTTACATTGAGGTCTTTCATAATATTACTAATAAACAATCAAGTAGAATCCATGACTATACTTGACTTATGAAAAGGGACTAATTTATGTTGAGGTTCCTTACAGTGAAGGAGTACTTATCTATATCTAGATCCTTTTTCAGAGTTAATTATAAATGTTTTAATTGCACTTCACTGATTATCTTCTTATCCTCTTTGTATCTTGTAATGAAAATTTCTCACATTCATACCAAATTGTTCTTTTCAGTTGAAGGAAGTTAAGGGTGCAAAGATGGATTGCCACATTCACTTCTGGTTAGGATCGGAGACATCACAGGTCAGTAACATTTGTGGCCATGATTTAATGTCAAGGATTTCTTTTATTTTTGTGTTTGGGAATGGAACCATCATTTCTGGAACTGATTTGACAAATTTAGAATCTACATTTTTTAAATGAATTGCTGATATTGGGTATTCTAAAGGATTTTAAAATGTTTTACAATTTGTGGTTTGGGCCCATTTGAAATAGAATCAGAGAGTATATTTGACCCCTTGGAATTTTAAATGAAAATTCTTTGAATTAACTGTTTTCCTGTCAACAAACAGTTTCATTTTTTACATATCAAAGATGCCCATCTGCTGATAATCATTCTGTGGAAAGGAAGTCAACAGAAAGACAGTGCATCCTTAAGATGTCGATCAGAATCACAGGAGGGATTTGCGACCTATGATAGAATCATTGTTTGTAAGACATTTTTTGTTAGATTTGCATCAGATAATCACTGTTGGTAGTGTGGAAAAATTATAAACTACAGGAAAATTTTACAAATTTGAATCGGAAATATTTTTGCATTATTATTAGATTGATACAATTTAAAAAGTATTTGAAATATGAAAAAGAAAAGAACCCAAGATATCATTCAATGAATTCTTTTCCATTTATCTACCATGTATACTCACTCCAAACTACAATGAAGATCTGACATTGCATATTGCACCAGCAAATCAGAGTCTGTGTTGTTTGCTCTTTTGATTACTCCTAACAGTCTGACCTACCAGCATATTATGCATTGACAAACCTGGTTCTGTGCAGTTGGATCCAGCTTGTACTCTAGTATATATACAACATGTGTACATAGAGTTTATAAATACACTGCTCTCCCTTATAGTACTTTTCACATAAAAGTGACCAGCATTGTAAGTATTTCTACTTTGTAATGAGGTATACTCTAATAAGCATCATGTGACCAGCATTATAGTGGGTCTAGTAATGATGCATGCTTTAACAGGTATCATATGACCAGCATTTTAGTGGGTCTAGTAATGATGCATGCTTTAACATGTATTATGTGACCAGCATTATTGTGGTTCTAGTAATGATGCATGCTTTAATAAGCATCATGAGACCAGCATTATTGTGGGTCTAGTAATGATGCATGCTTTAATAAGCATCATGTGACCAGCATTATTGTGGGTCTAGTAATGATGCATGCTTTAATAAGCATCATGTGACCAGCATTATAGTGGGTCTAATAATGATGCATACTTTAATAAGCATCATGTGACCAGCATTATAGTGGGTCTAGTAATGATGCATACTTTAATAAGCATCATGTGACCAGCATTATAGTGGGTCTAGTAATGATGCATGCTCTAATAAGCATCATGTGACCAGCATTATATTGGGTCTAGTAATGAGTCATGCTCTAACAAGCATCATGTGACTAGCATTATAGTGGGTCTAGTAATGATGCATACTCTAATAAGCATTATGTGACCAGCATTATAGTGGGTCTAATAATGAGGCATGCTTTAACATGTATCATGTAAAGTAATGATGCATACTCTAATAAGCATAATGTGACCAGCATTATTGTGGGTCTAGTAATGATGCATGCTCTAATAAGCATTATGTGACCAGCATTATAGTGGGTCAAATAATGAGGCATGCTTTAACATGTATCATGTGAGGTAATGAGGCATGCTCTAATAAGCATTATGTGACCAGCATTATAGTGGGTCTAGTAATGATGCATGCTCTAATAAGCATCATGTGACCAGCATTATAGTGGGTTTTGTAATGCAGCATGTAGTAACAAGCATCATGTGACCAGCATTGTAATGGGTCTTGTAATGATGCATGCTCTAACAAGCATCATGTGACCAGCATTACAGTGGATGTGTGTGTGTGTGTGTGATTTAGATTTTTAACGTAGCTTTAACAATTTTTCAGTCATATTGCTATGATGTCTGCAGTGTGGCAGTTTATAGTGATGTCTAGCAGTAGGGCATCATGTCGCAGACATGTAGCATGATGTCCCACCCAGTCACATTATTCTGACACCAGGTCGACCAGTCCTAACACTAACCTCTTAATGCTGAGTGCCAAGCGAGGCTGCTGTTAGTACCATTTTTGTAAGTCTTTGGTATGACTCAGCCGGGGATCGAACCCATGACCTCCCGCATCCGAGGCAGATGCTTTAACCACTAGGCCACCAGAGCGGTCCATTACAGTGGGTCTAGTAATGAGGCATGCTCTAACAAGCATCATGTGACCAGCATTATTGTGTGTCTAGTAATGAGGCATGCACTAACAAGTATCGTGTGACCAGCATTATATTGGGTCTTGTAATAAGGCATGCCTAACAAGCATCATGTGACCAGCATTATAGTGAGTCTGGTAATGAGGCATGCTCTAACAAGCATCATATGACCAGCGTTATAATGGGTCTTGTAATGATGCATGCTCTAACAAGCATCATGTGACCAGCATTATAGTGGGTCTTGTAATGAGTCATACTCTAACAAGCATTATAGTGGGTCTTGTAATGAGTCATGCTGTAACAAGCATCATGTGACCAGCATCATATTGGGTCTTGTTATGAGGTATGCTTTAACAAGGATCATGTGACCAGCATTATTTTGGGTCTTTTAATGAGTCATGCTGTAACAAGCATCATGTGACCAGCATTATAGTGGGTCTGAGGTATGCGCTAACAAGTGTCATGTGACCAGCATTATGTGGGTCTACCTTGTACTGTGGTATGCTCCAACAGACAAGAAAAGTATGGTATATATTGGTATCAAACAGTCTATTTCTTGTGAACAATTTAGAACTAGAATAAATTAAAGTGAATTAAGTAACAAACATGAATCAGCTGGATTCATTGACCATAGGTGTGTTATAAAAATGACAGTGTTATACTGAGGTGGTTATAGTGAATATAGGTTTAATGAATAAGTCAGTATATTGTAAGTGAATCCTACTGGTATTTGTATCATGGTTAATGAATGTAGTTAATAAACAGGTTTTTGTGACATTTCTATAAACACTATGCAACTAAAACGTCTCCTTGAACCTTAATTTTTTTTTTTTGTTGAATTTTTTTGTCACATTCATTGTCTGTTGTTATTAAACCCCATAATAATTCTGTGTCTACTAAGAATAGATATAAACTGCACTTTATATCCCACTTGATGGCCATGAAACGTGCATAACAAGCTAGTGCCAAATAACTTGTCTGGCTTCATTTTTGAAAGAACATTGTTCAAAACTTTTCTGTTTGAGTGCAAAATGTAACACACATATATGAAGGATGATAAACTTAACTTCCCACATTTGCCTGCGATATCTCCAGATTATCTAATAATGGTATTTTTCAGATGATAATTATGGAAATGAGCTACTGTTAGCTCTGCTAGTCAAGGACCAGAAGAGCTTGGATGACCGGTTGTCTGTCATCCATATGTCTGTCCATTAATACAAGTTTGTTATCACTACTTCTCCTAAATAACTTTGAGGATCGCCATGAAACTTTACTCACACATTATCATTTTGGTCTAGTTGGTTCTAAAAGACAGCCCAGACAGCCGATATAGCCGCCACAGTGTCCATCTTAAAAATCTTGTCACCATTTCTCACAAATGTTTGGTCAAATCAACACAGGGTTTTCGTTAAAAGACTTCTTATGATGTCAACTTGGCCCTTAATGAAAATTATACCATTATTCCATTCTGACATTCAGTGGCCACCACAGCAGCAATCTTGAAAGTCTTGTTATTGCTATTCCTCAGTGGAAAGTCATATTAATGGCTATCTTGAAAATGTTGTTATTGTTGCTTCTTCTGCATGGACTGTCATATCAGTGTAGGTTTTCATTAAAAGACATTTTATGATGTCTCATTGATAAATGAAAATGGTGTCAGTTGGATATCCATTATAGCCACCCCATTGGCCATTTTGAAATCTTATTATCATCACAGCCCCTCCTGAATGGATAGTAATATCAGCATAGTTTTCACCAGAAGACTTCTTATGATGTGTTGTTGGTCCTAAATGGAAATGGTGATGATCTGACATCCAGTATGGCCACCACAGGGGCCATCTTGAAAATCTTACTGTTGCTTCTCTTGTTTTGCGCTGGATTACTTGGTAAATTCATGTACCCAAATCATTTCACAGAATGGACATATTCTTATTATGAATATGATCTCTCAGCAGTCATTGTATTTGGGGCTTGTACAGTTTGTTTCCAAACTAGAATTATGATTTTTACTAAAGAAAGGAAAAGATCCTGCCAGTATTAGCCAATCTTCCATGGTAGCTTAGTCGGTATTGCATTAGACACTTAATCCATGGGTTGTAAATTTGTTACCTACCCAGACCAACCTAGATCAGTTGCTTTGGTGTGTCCTTGGGAAAGGCACTTAGCTTCCACTCTCTTGGCATGATACGGACAACAATGTGTTCAAAAGTGCCTTTAAAAACAAAAATTAAAAAACATGTAAAACTTTTCTCATGCATACTGTACTACTGTAGTCACCAATGTGACCAGAGTTGATAAGATACAGATCAAACAGAAGTCTATCATCACATGTAACTAGGACTCATCCACATTTACTGATGTTTCTCAGTGGGTGTTAAGAAATTTAAGTTTTATGTAACTTTGATTTCTTGTTGACTCATTAGTATTATTTTGCACTTTTGACAGATTTTCCTGGCATATTGCAATATATATGACAGTATAAAAATTTGATTTCTTGTTGACTCATTAGTATTATTTTGCACTTTTGACAGATTTTCCTGGCATATTGCAATATATATGACAGTATGAAAATTTGAGGTGATAATCATCTGCTATTGTGAGGTATCACTGTATTCAATGTGTTACCTTTCCCTAAGAGTGTAGGACCACTATTTGGGTGATACACATCCCCATTAGTGAGACATTACAGTATTTGGGGTTATACATATCCCTAATATTGAAGGACCACTGTATTTAGGGTTATAACCATCCCTAATAGTGAGTGATGACTGTATTTTGGGTTATACCCATCTCTAATAGTGAGGGACTACTATTATTTGGGGTGACAAGGGACCACTGTATTTTGGGTTATATCCATCCCTAAGGGACCACTGTATTTTGGGGTATACCCGTCCTTAATAGTGAGGGACTACTATCTGTGGTGATACCTATCCCTGATAGTAAAAACCAATGTATTTGGAGTGATACCCATTCCTAATAGTGAGGAACCACTGTATAATAATGATATTTTCAATTAAAAAATTAACAAAAGTTTGAGATTTTTGTGCTTATTTCTCAAATCGACACTTTTTTTTTTGTTTTATTATATATTGGATTTGAATAGAGACAGCAGCAAGGGAATAATATGTAAGTTCATATATAGAATAGGGAATTAAATCGGACTTGTGGGGATAAGATTTGTATCATGGATGAGGCTTGTCAAATCACTAGTACACATTTTAGTCCACAAGGATCAGATTTCTTTGTACTGTTCAACAATGCAGGAATATTCTTTTCCATGCCAATCAAATGCATTATGTTTATGGCAGATCTGTTCCCAAAAAAATGAATGATCCGTATGCGTGTTTAAGTTGTTGTTGTTGTAGGGTTTAATGCCATTTTTCAGCACAAGATAGGCTATACATGGTGGCCAGTATAAATGGTGGAGGAAGAACCCGGGAAAACCCTGGAAAGAACCACCAACCCATGAGAAGCTGCTGGCATGCTTTCTCACGTACCCACATTGGCTGAGCCCGAGACTCGAACCCACGCAGACAGAGGTGAGATGGCAGTGATCCGTAACAGTGAGCGCTTTAGACCACTCAGTCACACGGGGCCCCTCATGTTTAAGATGTATATCTATTACATGGAGGAAATGATATCATAGGTATAAATTGAACTTTGACTCTCATGCACAGTAAGAAAGTATTTTGAGACAAGTAGAGATAATTCTCTATGATGGGTAAGAAATGACAATCAGGTTCAGTGTAAGTCAAAGTCATAGCCTTAGTGTGGAGAATAGTGTGATAATACCATCTGTCTGTCCATATGTTTGTCTCTCCATGTATCTCTTGCGCAGTGGTGGAAATTTAGAAAATTGGGTAGAACCCTTGTGTGTGTATATATATATATATATATATATATATATATATATATATATATATGAATGAATCATACTCTAGAAGGTCTGGCTACTTGGAGGCATATAGGAAGGTGGTTAAAGGTCATATTTAAAAAAATTCACAGTGACATTTGAAAGTATTTTTTTATTAAAATGTGGTCATGTCAGGAGGGAATGTATTACAGTGGAACCTGTCTTGAAAGACCACCCCTTTTGCCAAAACACAATGGTCTCTCATGACAGGTGGTCTCTCATAACAGGTCATAATACTATATAATCAATAAATCTGTACATGAAGAACCTGGTCTCTCAAGACAGGTGGTCTCTCATAGCAGTGGTCTCTCAAGACAGGTTTTACTCTATATGGATCTGTGTATATGACTCCTGGGTCATGGTCAGGGTGATGTATATAACTTCTGGGGCATGGTCAGGGTGATGTATACGAGTCCTGGGTCATGGTCTGGGATGATGTATATGAGTCCTTGGTCATGGTCTGGGATGATGTATATGAGTCCTGGGTCATGGTCCAGGATGACGTATATGAGTCCTGGGTCATGGTCTGGGTGATGTATATGACTCCTGGGTCATGGTCTGATTGATGTATATGACTCCTGGGTCATGGTCAGGGTGATGTATATGACTCCTGGGTCATGGTCTGGGTGATGTATATGCCATCTGCGGCATGGCCAGGGTGATGTATATGACTCCAGGCTCATGGTCAGGGTGATGTATGTGACTCCTGGGTCATGGTCAGGGTGATGTATGTGACTTCTGGGTCATGGCCAGGTTGGAGGAAATCATATGTAATAAAGATTGGGGATTTACCATAGATGCAGCTATAGTTCCATTTTCCTTGTATTCAGGATGAGGCCGGTATAGCAGCCTATAAGAGTGTGGAACTGGATGACTACCTGGGAGGATTCCCAGTACAGCATCGAGAAGTGGAGGGTAGCGAGTCCAAGCTCTTCCTCGGTTACTTCAGGGCCAAAGGAGGAATCAAGTTAGTTTTATCCAGAAGACCTAATCTCCTTAGGGCTGATTTTGTTTTTTTATTAAGAAGGGAGACAACACTCTCCATTAGTGTTAGAGTGGTATTCTATACGGCTGCATGTAATCCAAACAAGTTTCTGGTATCTTCAAAGTAAAATAAAGCATTGTCCATTTTCTTAATGTTATGGATGCATCTGCAACTAAAATATCAGAATTGGCGATTGAAAATTGTCAGCTGGTCGCCATGTGGCACCCTTATAAATCATAACGCAGCAAGAAGAAAATGGCATCAAACCTCATGATTACAAGTAATTCATATTTTTCTTTGAAAAACAGTTTACGTGTGTGGTTTAATTCACAGCACAATTATGTTTTCATTGTGAGACTGTTGCTTTCCTTTTTATATACATATGTCCATCAATAACTCGTGTACAATGTGGTCCACATACATGGACTGTACCATAAGTATGGATATGATCTACTGATGAACCTATGAAAAAAATGATGAAAGGGATGGATATTTATACTAAGATGAAGGGGGGAGGGTTAGCTGAAATGATTGAATGCTCATTTTTAAATCATATTGGAAATAATTGTTTGTAAATAGCCATTTGCTTCTCTGGATAAATTACCATTATTTTTCAAGATATCAAATCTCTGAAAGATCATTAAAAACATTACTCCAAGAAGTTCAACACACATGACGTGTATCAGCAAAAAAAAAGTGTGCATTATGTCAGTCATTTTGGATACATTCTAGTGTTATTATTGATGCACTACAGATATTATGTACTTCTGTGAGAGTGATAGGGGCAAGGTGAAGTTGTTTGCATTTGCAATATGCACAATGGAGAGAATGTTGGCAAACTGGAATGTTACTTTTATGTACTGTGGCTGAAATATCTTTGGATATTGTGCTTGTGGAAATTTTAGATGATCTAAGCACACAGCTAGCTATGATGGTTGCTCCGATGTGCTTGAAAAATCAGTCTGAATTAGTCATAAATACACTATCTTTAGCAGTTATGATCTGACCTCCAACATGACAACCATTGTGACCAGCTAAAAGCTCTTGTTAACACCACTTCTCTGTAGTGGCATTCACGAGGGGGTTTTCATTAAAGCATGTCCTGCAATATGTAATTGTTTTTCAGTGATAATATTGCAGATCTGCATGACAACCAACATGTACATGTTATTGTGAATGAGTTAGAAAACCAAACCTACTTGACCATGGAGTTGGGTCAGAGGTCACTGCTGCCATTCCTGTGGTTCATTGGGCTTATGAACATGGTGACTGGTACAGATTTTGACCAGTTTTTATATTTAGTTGTTTTGAATAAAGAAGTTGATAGCCAGCACTTTGACATAGATTGCAAGGCCTTGGCTTGGGTTTTGATCTGTAACGAGTCAGGAGCTTGACAATGTAAAAAGTAAGAATGGCTTTTTATGGAACACAGTGTGTGGATATATGTGAAGAATACCTTGAATGATGCCATTTCATGGACTTGGCCTTTTTAGTAGAAAAAAATATATAGAGATTAACCAAACTTAGCATGTTGATAAATGTGAACATTATCTGAGACAAGGTCATTTGTCTATCTGTGGTATTAGGTTCAAGGTCAAAGCCATGACACAAAATGTAGTATTTCACTTACTGTGAGATCACGATAAATCAGACAAATAAGAAAATATGTATGCTACTGAATTTTGTATGTTTGTGTTAAGGATGATTCCAAAAATAAAAAATTTGGAGCCCCATTCCCCAAAACTGGGAATGTTTTTTAATATTGCTATACAAGTATTTTGGAGGAATTTTAAACACTCAGGCCTATGGTTTGTAACCTCATAATCTATGAAAAGCAAGTGAAAAACTGAATTTTGTATGGCCAGTCTGAGGCAAATTATTACTCATAGGGCATATCCAGGTCCATTACTAATAATATTAATCATTTTATTAAATTATAGGTCATGTAAACATGGAAATGAAGTTGCAGATTTTTGACTGTGACCTATTTTGAGGTGGCCATTTATTTTTTAACAACAACTGTAGTTGTGCAATTTTAATATTTGTAAAAGCTTATCATACTGTATCATCATTATAATGATCTGACATGAAAATATGCAAAAACAGTAGTTTAAAGTGACTTGATACAGCCACTTCTCCAGATTTTCACGAACTTAGCTGATTCTGTATGGAGAGGTAATTCAGTCCAGATATAATGGTCAAGATTGGACCCTGACTTGTTGCATGATTAAGTGCAATCAACAAGTTTTTGTAAGATTAAGATGACTTCTGGTTCCGATCAAGTAACGCTTATAGCCGATATGGATGGAATGGGGTTAAAGTTCTGGCAAGCAAGAATTAGTAACTTTTGATTGGGATATTTCAGAATTAAAGTTATGGAGCTGCCACCTAAAACAGGCTGTTGG
This sequence comes from Megalonaias nervosa, assembly GCA_016617855.1. Taxonomy (NCBI): domain Eukaryota; kingdom Metazoa; phylum Mollusca; class Bivalvia; order Unionida; family Unionidae; genus Megalonaias; species Megalonaias nervosa. The sequence goes on along the minus strand of JAECUM010003375.1, from coordinate 129,749 downwards.
GCAGCATTACTATTGTTGCTTAACAATATCTGAGCTGGTTTCACAACTTTTCAGTTAAAAGAAAAAAAGGAGGGAAGTAATTACTTTACGTGTATTTATGCAAATTCATTTGAGTTATTAGATCATCAGTTACATTGAGGGACCTCTCTAGTGGCCTAGTTGTCAGAGCATTCGCCTCAGATGCAGGAGGTCGCGGGTTAGAACCCAAGGTGAGTCATGCCAGAGACTTTTAAAAATGATACTTACAGTTGCCTCGCTAGGCACTCAGTATTAAGAGGTTAGTGTTAAGACTGGTCGGCCTGGTGTCAGAATAATGTGACATTATGCTACATGTCTGCGGCATGATGCCTCAGTGCTAGACATCACTATAAACTGCCCTACTGCAGACATTGTAGCAATATGACTGAAAATTTTTTAAAGTTACATTAAAAATCCAAATCACATGCACAGTTACTTTGAGGGACTCTTATTTTAGGTTCTTGATGAGAAAGCATATGTTTGTTTTATCTACATAAGATCTGTTTGATATTCCTTGGTATTAAAGTCATAATTTCCATGGCCAACCTTCCAGATCATTCTAATTTTCTTTGGAAGAGTATTATTGTAATTCAGGAATCCCACAAAAATGTTATCAAATATTTTCTTTGTGATTTTGTTAGCCACATTTATTTTAGGAATTTTATGATTTTGTACTTTTTAAGGTACATTGAGGGAGGTGCAAAGTCTGGATTCAACCATATTGAGCACACTTTCAAACAGAGACTTCTGCAAGTCAAGGGAAAGCATCACGTCAGGGTCAGAGAGGTAAGCACACTTCAAGGTCAAGAGGTTATGCTAGAGAAGAGTACTGAAAGGATTAAGTTGATGAATAAGATGACAATGAACATCTCAGGAATCTGTATAATTTTGTAGTTTGAATTTAAATGTAAATTGACAGTGTTTTATACTGTTTTAAGGAATATATTTTTTCAGACTTTGTAAATGTCTTTACCAGAAGGTCAAGGTCAGTAATCATGTTGAAATTAAAACATGGTTGCAACAAATATAAATATTACAAACTAATGAGGTCTCTTTGAAAGCATAAGAACACTTTTATATGCCTGCCTTAAGTTGGAGCATATCATTCTATGATGCTCATCTGTCTGCTTCCATTTTTGTTTCCACACTGTAACTCAAATTTTGCATGATCTACATTTATCAAGCTTTGTAAGTAGTTTGTAGTTGAGATAAGGGAGATATATATCAAATTTTGACTCCAAAGTTAAAAGTCAAGGTCACATGTACTTAATGATGAAAAACAGTTTCCACATACAATAACTTAATTGACTTTTGTACCAGATACCTTGACCAAACTTTGTAAATATTTTGCAGTTGAGATAAGAAAGAAATCAGTTGATTTTAGGGTCAAAAGGTCAAATGTCAAGGTCACAGTGACTCTAAAAAGAAACATGGTTACTGCATGGTATATTTATTTCATTGTCACATACTTCAACCAAAGTTTGTAAATGGCCTGCATTTGAAACAAGGAAGAAACCTGTTCATTTTGGGGTCAAAAGGTGAAAGGTTAGAGTCATAATTATTGAAAGAAGTTACAATGATTTCCTTAAAACCTCTTGAGTTCTGTACCATTTGCTGCAGTTAAGCTTTAAAGATTGCTTGAATCTGAGAAAAGGAGGACACAACATTTGACATAAACAATATCATCAGACAGCATGGAAATTCCTATGTGATGTCAAATGGTTGACTCAGTTTAGACTAGTCAAGTCACGTACCTGTTTTGATGAGATTGTTTACAATTTTTCCACCTGAAGTGTGTCAGTTCCACTACTATGCATTCCATTTGTTGGATAATCATGTGAAGAGATGAATACAGGATGCAGAAATTCCAGATTTACTCTAATGTATTTGTGATTGGATATTTGCATTATTTGTTTTGGAACAGTAGAGTAGACATAGATTTCATATAGAGTCGGAATTGTATCACATAATCAGAAATATTAGCTCATTGGAGGTATTTTGCCACATAAAATATTGCTGTGATTAGGGAACATTTTGTCACATTGGGGACCAGCATATGTATATGTTATTTTCTTAACAGAGGTGATTTTATTACTCCTACAAGTTAACATTTAAATGATGCTCGTCATAGGGTGGAGACTGTGTTACAGGTATCCCCTCCCCCCCGCCAGCCCTTTATCCATTGACATATACCCTTAATTTTGTTTGTAATGAGCTCCTGTTGGGTAAATTGGCCATATTCCAGTATATATAACCGTTTTTCCCAGTGCACCTTGGGCAATTGATTTTCAAAAAAATGTCCATCAAAATACTAATACTGATAGTAAAAAAAGAGTTCAAGAAGGTGAGCTAAGGAAAATTTCCCCTGTCACAGCCAATCAGTCAAGAGAATAATGTGGAAGAATTTCATGGGCTTATTTGAACCAATCAGAATCACATTAAGTGATATGTTAACATGCTGTAGTATGAAACATATTAAACTGGACACACTATATGTAAAGTGTACTGACTGTGCAATCAATACACACACACGCATGCAGATGCACACACACACACACACACACACACACACACACACACACACACACACACACACACACACACACACACACACACACACACACACACACACACATGCACACACACACACACACACACACACACACACCTGCAAGACTTGTTGTACATGGGAATAATTTTGCACGATGTAATTTTTTCAGTTTTTACAACTTGGTCAACATAACTACTTTAAGTGGAATTTAATTATTGTAAAATTGCCAAAATTGCAAGATGCATTTAAAAAATATATTGATGAAAAATTGACAGAGCATAAATTTCCCCACATGTAATAGGTACACTTGTTCTGACATCAGCTGCATTGGCATCTTTGAATTTAAGATTCTGTATTCAAGTTTTTTAAATTCATGTTATAAAAATGATAGCAATGTTCTCAGGTAAAACATATATTTATAGTGTACCATAGAACAATGTTTAATATCAAATGGAATCCATGCTTTCAGCAGGTAATATTTATAAGTAAGAAAAGCATAATATCGACCATATTTCAGGTTCCGATGGACTGGTCCTTCATGAATCATGGTGACGTATTCATCCTTGACCTTGGGAAGAATTTGTTTGTGTGGGTGGGGAATCAAGCCAGCAAAACAGAGAGGCTGAAGGTAAAGCTGTAGAATGATGCAGAAATATGTTGTTGTTGTTGTTGTTGTGGGGCTTAACGCCATTTTTCAGCACACGATAGGCTATACATGGCGGCCAGTATTAATGGTGGAGGAAGAAACCGGGAAATCCCCGGAAAGAACCACCGACCCACGAGAAGCTACTGGCAAGCTTTCTCACATATCCACATTCGCCGAATCCTAGACTCGAACCCACGCAGACAGAGGTGAGATGGCAGTGATCCGTAACGAAGAGCGCTTTAGACCACTCGGCCACTCGGGGCCCCCGATGCAGAAATATACTTCTTGATTGCTGTGCCAATAGCCTGGTACAATGATACTTCTTGATTACTGTGCCAATAGCCTGGTACAATGATACTTCTTGATTGCTGTGCCAATAGCCTGGTACAATGATACTTCTTGATTGCTGTGCCAATAGCCTGGTACAATGTATAATTTAAAAATACTACAATAGATTATTTTTCTTCAGACCCTGACACTTAATTTCATTGAAGTGGAAAGCAAGATGGAATGCAGAATAAATACCAATGAATGCAAATTAAATGATGAATACACTTTGAAGTAAAGGGAGAGATCAACATGAGAATGCACAATGAGAAATGATAAATGAAAATGTAATGAATTGTGAATATATTTCAGGAATGAAACTGAAAACTAATTATTCAGACTGCCACAAAATGTCCATGATCAAACGCCTTTTTGCATGTTAATTTAGGGCTCTCATTATTTGACAAGTGTTGATATACCATCAAATATGTATGAAGGTATAAAATGTAGAGAAACCCTTGAACAAGTTGTTTTGATAGGAAATGCATTCATCATCACTGGAAGACATTTTCATCCAGCAATCTGAACCAGATTTTTTTGCCAGTTTTTCTTGTTGTTGGGCAGATGTCAGGTGAGTGATCTCAGGCCCACTTCAGTCTTTTGCTGATGGATTGCTGTGAACTAACTGAATATGATGGTCATCACCAGAAGATATACATTTAGAAAAATTACTTTGTATTCTCAGTTTTTACAAGAGTTATCACCCTTTAATTTGCAGCTGAATGCAGTTATCACACAACTAGTCTGTTTTCTGTGGATCACTCTGAAACTTGGTAAATGCTATAAGATGTACATATCAACAAATTGCTTTGCTTCTAAAAACATTTCTTAAGGGTTGTTGCCCTTTTTGTCCTGAATCTGAAATGAGTGTTAGAATCTTGAGAATCCAAGTTGCTTTACATTTTTTTTTTGTGTGGTTTGCATCACCATGAAATTTGGTAATTATTATGTTCATCAAATTATGCACATATTGACAAATCTTTGTGCACCTGTGATTTTGTAAGAGTTGTTTCCCTTTTTGATTTAGTGCCAGATGCAATACAGGACAGCTTTGTGAATGCAACAATTCTCGCAGTTTCAGCTGATTGCTGTGAAACTTACTACATATTACGATGATCTCCAGCATGTTGAGCATTTTTTGCACTTGCATTATATATTGCATGTTTTCTGCAAACCTTATACTATCCATCTCGATCATGGGGGAAGGGGTGTGATGCTGGAGGGGCAGGGCTATATTTACATGGCAAACTTCTTATCATTCCATTCATTGAAATTAATGTTCTTGTAGTTTTTTTCCATACGTGCTTAACCACGGTGAAATGTATTACACTGCAGTTATTGACAAAGCTTGTGTTTTCACTCTTATAATTAAATTTGTATTTTTTTCATCATTGTGATTTCAAGCAATCTGATTGGCAAGAGTCTTTTTGGTTTTATGGTATATACCTGTAGGAACCGAAAAAATAAATTTAATTAGCACCACCCACAGGTATTACTTTGTAGAAACACTCAAAAAGATTCATAGGTAACAGAAATGCTAACAATGATATATTTGTTCATACTTGCAAAGAGGACAGTATTATTGGAAATTAAAGCTCTTGTAGACAGTGTATAAGAAATAATGGTTTGAGTTCAAAATTTTCTTTTCGGTAATCCACTGAGAATGAGAGAGAGACAGAGATGAAGGTCCCTGGCATAATAGATTTTCTCCTTAAGTTACATTTGAACATCAAGTAAGGTCCAGATGAGTTGATTATACTTAGCTGATTGAACAGATTAATTTCACCTAATAGTTGGATAAGTTAGTAGCATTGTCATAGTTTGAATAAAATTGTGGCATGTGTGAAATTAAATTTTAAATTTGTGTTGGAAATGAAGTTTTAAATACGGAGTTCGTAAAGTTTTAGTACTTTAGTTGAAGCTGTCCTTAAGAGTTGATACAATGTTAGAGAAAAAATTGGCTATAAAAGTCAATGTCCACATTTTAAATGGTCGGCATGTTTTTGAAGGCATTTAATATAGACAAACCCTGATACAATTAAAGAAATAAAACTTTATAGTCAAAATAAGGGTAGCCCTGTTATTTATTAAGTTTGCATCCTTGTAATTGCCAACTCTCTCTCGCGTGCTGAAAAATGGCGTTAAACCCTACAACAACAACAACAACTCTCTCTCAAAATAAATGCTGTCAGTCAGAAATACATTATTCATTTGGGCAAAAGATATTCTGTGGCCACATGATGTGTCGAGTTGAGATGACTTGTGGTTTTTATTGGTTTTAAAGATTGCTTTATACATTGCTTTAAACAAAGCTGCTTCACTGATAGTTATCACAAGCACTCTGTCTTCTTCAGCATAAAAATGCATGTTATCTGCTCGTATCAGCCCTGATGATTTCACAATGTTTTCATCACTACTGGCATTGTGAAGTACCTCCAAATGGCAGTTTGTTCTCTCTAAACAAATCTCTTTCCTATGGGCCTGTTTATCAGGCTCAGTAACTATAGACTACATTTTAAATGTCAAAAAATACTCTTTTTGATAGCAGATGTTGTACACTCATCAAGTATTTTGTGGTATGTACTGACATTAGAAAATATTAGTCTTCAGGAAATATAAATTAATTTTGCATTCTAACACAGGTGTAATTATTGTCAGTTTCACACAGGTAATTATTGTCAGTTTCACACAGGTGTAAATATTGCAGATTCACACAGGTGTAATTATTGTAAGTTTCACACAGGTGTAAATATTGCAGATTCACACAGGTGTAATTATCATCAGGTTCACACACATGTAATTATTGTCAGGTTCACACAGGTAATTATTGCAGATTCATACAGGTGCAGTTGTCAGATTCAAACAAGTTTAAAGTGTTACTAGGAGTATTGTCAGTTTTAACATGGGTCTAACTATTGTCAGATTTGAACAGGTTTAAATAAAGGTGAAAATTACTGAAGTTTGTACTTTCATGCATTTCAAGTAGGTCCTAACACTACCATAGAAATTTGCACCTTTGAGTAAATCATTTTGTTGCCACACAGGGTTTTGAACATGCAAGACAGCTGAGAGATGAAAGAGGGAAGACTAACGTAATTGGCATTGAAGATGGTCATGAGGATGGAATGACTAATGAGGAAAAGAAGGTATGCACTTTCACTGTCAGTTTGCATGTACAATATATACTCACTTATAAGTTGAGTCCAGCTGCAAACTGCACGATCTCAGATCTGTCCTCATATAATGTGCCGATAGATCTGGGTCTTTGCATTTTTTTGTTTGAGTAAACAGTAGAACAAACAGCTAGATCCTAAAAATGTAATGGCAGTCCAGGGTCTGTGTTGTATTGAAATGGACTTGGTTGATATATGAGTATGTACAGTAATATGAAGTAAGACTGTCATGTTACATTTGTTTTATGTCACACCATAAGATAACACTTAGCAGTGTCATAATAGTGACATTGAGGATGAGTGAGGACAAAATAACTAGTGAGGAAAAGAAGCTAACCACATAATATACCACAAGTTCACATAGTATAGCTGGCAGTAACTAAATGTCCTAAATGTTTAACATTACACATAGTATAGCTGGCAATAACTAAATGTCATAAATATTTTATGTCACACATAGGGTAGCTGGCAATAACTAAATATCATAAATATTTTACATCACACATAGTATAGCTGGTAATAACTAAATATCATATTTTATGTCGCACAGTATAGCTGGCAAGAACTAAATTTCATAAATATTTTGTGTCACACATAGTATAGCTGGCAATAACTAAATGTCATAAATATTTTTTGTCACACATAGTATAGCTGGCAGTAACTAAATGTCATAAATATTTTGTGTCACACATAGGATAGCTGGCAGTAACTAAATGTCATACATATTTTACATCACACATAGTATAGCTGGCAAGAACTAAATGTCATAAATATTTTACATCACACATAGTATAGCTGGTAATAACTAAATATCATATTTTATGTCACACATAATATAGCTGGCAAGACTAAATGTCAAATATTTTGTGTCACACACAGTATAGCTGGCAATAACTAAATGTCATAAATAATTTGTGTCACACATAGGATAGTTGGCAAGAACTAAATGTCATAAATATTTTCTGTCACACATAAGATAGCTGGCAAGAACTAAATGTCATAAATATTTTACGTCACACGTAGTATAGCTGGCAATAACTAAATGTCATAAATATTTTGTGTCACACATAGGATAGTTGGCAAGAACTAAATGTCATAAATATTTTACATCACATAGTATAGCTGGCAGTAACTAAATGTCATAAATATTTCACATCACACATAGTATAGCTGGCAAGAACTAAATGTTATAAATATTTTGTGTCACTCATAGGATAGCTGGCAAAAAGCTAAATATCAAATATTTTACATCACACATAGTATAGCTGGCCGTAACTAAATGTCATATTTTATGTCACACGTAGCATAGCTGGCAAGAACTAAATGTCATAAATATTTTGTCACACATAGGATAGCTGACAAGAACTAAATGTCATAAATATTTTGTGTCACACATAGGATAGCTGGCAAGAACTAAATGTCATAAATATTTTGTGTCACATAGGATAGCTAGCAAGAACTAAATGTCATAAATATTTTACATCACACATAGTATAGCTGGGAGTAACTAAATGTCATATTTTATGTCACACATAGGATAGCTAGCAAGAACTAAATGTCATAAATATTTTGTGTCACACATAGGATAGCTGACAAGAACTAAATGTCATAAATATTTTATGTCACACATAAGATTGCTTGCAAGAACTAAATGTCATAAATATTTTGTGTCACACATAGGATTGCTGGCAAGAACTTAATGTCATAATTGTTTAATGTCACACTGTAATATTATGCTTGGCATTATTTTTGTAACATTGTTGAGTCATTATGTGTTTGAAACTCAGTAACAATTGGAATTGCAAACTTGTGAATGTTTGATATCAATTTAAAAACCTTATAATTACCAGTTTGAATTGAATTTTGTATTAGGTAGATGTGTGTATGTGAGATCCTCTGTTAAATTGGAAAGAAATTGAGGATATGGTTATGAAAATGGGGAAAATGTCTGCTAAGATTGACTGTTGAATGACAGAGAAATCACCTGTATTTTTATTTTGCATGAAAAATGATTTTGAATTCAATATATTCATAGGCATATCTGATCTGTAAGAGGAAGTTTACATTTTTTTGCATTATCAGAAAGTGCAAATTGCCTCACTTTAAGTATCACTTGGACAGTCGCTGATTTTGGTGGGATTCGATGATGATGATGATTATATACTTGATATGCTGAAATCTGATCTAATGATCTAGATGATCAGAAATGTGTAGTTATGATAAGTCAAGGTTATGTGTAGTTATGATAATTCAAGGTTATGCATAGTTATGATAATTCAAGGTTATGTGTAGTTATGATAATTCAAGGTTATTTGTAGTTATGATAATTCATTGTTAAAGAAGCCATTTTTATCATCATGTAGTTATGATAATTCATTGTTAAAGAAGCCTTTTTTTTATCTTCATGTAGTTGTGATAATTCAAATGTTAAAGAAGCCTTTTTCATTGTCAGCCTTTTTTTGTCTTCATGTATTTTATGATAATTGACTGTTAAAGAAACTCATTTTTATATTTAAAATTATTTTTATAATGTGCCATTCTTAGGGTAACAGGGGATACTTAACAGGAATGGAGAATAAAGATGTCAAAATTTTGGAAAACTTCTACTGGGTACCCATCGATCCTAACGATTGGTTACCCGGGTACCCGAACAAAGGGAAATTAAATGTGTACAAACCTGAAGTTAAGTCAACATTTTTAAAAAAAATTGACAGTATCCTACAAATATCATTGCCTAATGTCGTCTGGTACAAGTCCAAGAATTCATCCTCATTATCTGATAATGTTCTGAAATCTTCCATTGTCATTTCATAATCGTTGTGATCTAATAATCATAAATATCATCTGACTCCCTTTCCTTGGCCTCACTGTCATATGCAGATGCTTATTTAGAGACTGAGCTTGGGCTTTGAAAGTAACACTTTAATCATACAATTTGTGAAATCTATTCAAGGTTGCAACTGAACACATGTCAGTTGTGTGGCAAGATCAAATAACCAGCCTCTATTACTTTCCACTGTACCACATTTGGTGGCTCAGAGTTGTCACATGGGAAAACATGGGATTCAGCTCAGTTATTTGCTGTAAGATGCAGAGCTCTGTCTGGCACTGCAAAAGTACATGTATTTCAGCTCAGTCAACTTGAAAACAAAGTCAGTGGTGCCTTTACAAGCACTGGCAGAAAACGTGTATATGGTAAAGTGTACTCTATGGCTCATGTTATTACCTGGGTTATTGTCAATGGGCAGGTACCAGAGTACCAGAATACCCATTGGCATCTTTAATGGAGAATCAGTATAGGAGTACAATGCACCCAGAATACCATGCTAAATGGCATTACTCTTGTGTCAGCTTGTGTCTTTTATTAAAGTCAATGAATATAATGTGTCTTGCAGCTTTTTGAAGCTTGTCTGCCCCTAAAAGACAAGAGGGAGGTCAAAGATGCTCGTGAGGGAGGAGAGGATGATGTGGTGGACAGAAGAAATGCGGCAACCATCAAGCTTTATGTGTAAGTAGTAAGAACAATAGATGGATATCTAGATAGGTGGGTGGGTGGACTGAACTAAGTACTGAAGTGGTCAACAGAAATGCAGGCATCAACAAACTGTATGTATATATAGTAAAAAAAACATAATACCAGGCAATGGGAGGTTAGGCATGATGGAAAAATGATGGAATTACATTTATGTCAAACACATTCTGATACACTAATAGACATTGATAAGAATTCACACTTGTATGGATTCTTGCTCTCTTTTTAATTGTGCATAAAAATACGACTATGATGGATGTGAGGAAATTTATTGAACCATCATAGTAGCTAAATTAATGCTTCTGCTTTGTCTTAAAGCATCATGCTTTGTCTTAAAGCACCATGCTAAGAGGATTCCATCAATGTGATACATGGCCTTCAGTTTTCAAACTTTACAGAAAAAACCACTTGACGTTCTGTTACATGTTATCTTCCAATTTTCATTCTTTAGAGGAAAAAAAACAACACTTTTGTAGGTTTATTACATGTTATCTTTGGTTTTCAAACTTTACAGAACAAAAATGTGTAGGTTTATTACATCTTACAATTTTCATACTTTACAGGAAAAAACCCACCTTGTTTTGTTTGATTTATTGCATTTTATCTTCCAGTTGTTCTGAGGATGAAGGCACGCTGAAGGTTTCAGAGGTGAAGACTGGTCCACTGTCCCATAAAGATTTGGATTCTACTGTAAGAATTACCATCCAGTACCATTCTTGATAAATTTTAGTATGCTTTTTATACTGTTGGTCTTTTGATTCATCTCAGAAGACTTCCAGATCGTGATCCTTAATTTGCCTTTGCTGTCATGAGTCCCCTTAGTTGCATATAAACACAGAAACTTATGCTAGGTAGACATTCTGCAGGAGGAAAACAGCACTGCCCCCCACAAAAATGGTGGTAGAAATAATTCACAACACATACTGACTGGGATTTTACTTGAGATTTTCCCATGTTTCTTTTTATTCCTTGTCAGTAAGGAGAGATCTGATCTCATTCCATCCAATCACTTTCTTCATCTATGCCATTTGCGGTAGTCTTGTTCAAGAATGCTTAAGGGTTTATCATTCATTTTAAGGGCAGGTGCTGTAGTAGGACACACCTGTATACCAGTATTTAATTAAGTCACACCTGTATACCTGTATTTAATTAGGTCTCTTTAGTTTTAGTTTTGTGCTTCTCCTTAAGCTTGATTGTGACTCATGATATGAAACTTTTAAGTGCTGTGCAGGATGACATGTTTATTATTACCTTTGGTTGGTAATTTTTCACAGTAAAATTTCAGTCCTTTAAGACATTATTTTGTGTCAAATTTAACTGATACATTTTAAGTAAAGTTTAAGTGATAAATTTTAAGTAAAGTTTAAGTGATAAATTTTAAGTAAAGTTTAAGTGATAAATATGAAGTAAATTTCTTCTTTAAAATTATATTAAATGATCAAAGTTTGGGCTTGCATGTTTTATTTGATAGGTTAGAAAGTTGTTCCTTGCTGTGTCGTCCTTTTCTTCTCGTCTTGAAGGTTAGTGCAGTTTCACCAATACTGTATATACTTGCTTAAAAGTAAGTGCAACTGCAAACTGTAATCAGTACAACAAACAACATGGACCCTGATCTGCAGGTGCATTATGTGATGTCATATCAGCACCTGTATTGTTTTAAGTTGGACATGACCTACAATATGCTGTCCCATTGCAGGAGTCATATATCATAGATAATGGGCTTGACTGACACTATGCTGTACCATTTCAGGAGTCGTATATCATAGATAATGGAGTGCAGGGAATCTGGGCATGGATTGGAAAGAATTCTTCAAAGAATGAAAAGAAGGAGGCCATGAGAAATGCCTTGGTATGAAATATATTTTCAGGTTGGATGTTTTCAACTTGTACAGTATACCCTTGGTCAGCTGCTGTAAATGAGCCATATAAATGCATTGCCTTCTTAGTTAAGTCACATTATATTGTGTTATCCATATCAGCAAGTCTGTTCCGTAAGTTGTACATAAAACCACATCCTTTGTTATCTATATGAGCAAGGTATTTATTCAAGTTATACAGAAAACCACATCCTATCTTATCTGTACCAGCCAGTCTATCCTGTAAGTTGTACATAAAACCACATCCTATGTTATCCATATCAGCAAGGTCATTCTGTTAGTTGTACATAAAACAACATACTGTGTTATCTGTATCAGCAAGGTTATTCTGTCAGTTGTACATTAAACCACAAACTGTGTTATCTATGTCAGCAAGTCTATTCTGTAAGATGTACACAAAACCACATCCTATGTTATCTGTCTCAGCAAGTTTATTCTATAAGTTGCACATAAAACCACATCCTGTGTTATCCATATCAGCAAGGTCATTCTGTAAGTTATACGTAAAACAACATACTGTGTTATCTGTATCAGCAAGGTTATTCTGTCAGTTGTACATAAAACAACATGGTACTGTGTTATCTAAATTAGCAAGGTTATTCTATCAGTTGTACATAAAATCCACATACTGTGTTGCTATATCAGCAAGGCTATTATGTAAGTTGCACATAAAACCACATCCTGTTATCTATATCAGCAAGGTTATTCTGTCAGTTGTACATAAAACAACAAATATTATATTACAGGGAAATTCAAATTTTAATTCTCATATGCAAAGAAAAATTAGTTGCAATAAATTCAGTAGCTGTGAACTGACATAGTATACTTACTGGGATCCAGGACTATACCTATGTTAAATGAGGGTTTTGGTATACCAAGGTACTTTGAGGGAGTATTGTATTATTTAGGGACATTTAATATATTCCTGTCCATGTTCCAATGCTACATTCATTTATTTGGTTGGGTTCCAAATTTTAAACACCTGCCATAAGCCAGAACATATCATTTTATGTCTGTCCCTCTGTCCCCTATTTATTTTCTGCACAATAGCTTGTATTCTCCACCAACTACCACTACCAAACTTTGTAAATAGCTTGTATTTTGAGGATAATGATGAAGCCTGTTGATTTCGGCCCCAAAGGGTTAAGGAGTCAAGTAAATGTGACTGATAAATGAAAAAGCATTGCCACACAACATTAATTCTGCGTCACAGACTGAGAGTAAACTTTGCTTCTGGATGGCTTACACTTTGGGTAAGGAAGAAGCCTATTGATTTTAGGGTCACTAAGTCATAGGTCAAGATCAGTATGACTGCAGGACAAAATGGTTTCTGCATGATGGCATTAATTTTACATCACAGACTTGGACCAGACTTTGCATTTGGGTTTTACTTGGAATGAGGAAGAAGCATATTCATTTCTGATCCTGAAGATCAAAAGTCAAGGTCACTTTGACTCGAAGAAGAGAATAGCTTCTGTTCAATAATTTTAATTTACATCTCAGAATTGGACCGAACATGGTTTCTGTTCAGCATTGGTTCTCAACCTTATACCTTCACAAAACTCAGGGATTGTTTACACTTTCGGTAAGAAAGAAGCAAGTTGATTTAGGGGTCATAGGGTCAAAGGACAAGATCACTGTGACTAAAAATGACAAATGGTTTTCTTTTGGGGATGCTGAACAGATAATATGTACTTTTGAGGGAATGACTGGTGTAAGGTCAAGTTATCTGCATTTGCAACATGCACAATGGAGAGAGTGTTGGTGTCCACTATGCTATTTTCATTTACTGTGGCTGAAATTTCTTTATATATTATACCTTTTATGATCTTAGCACACAGCTAACTAAAATGGCTTTTCACATATGCTTGAAAACTCGACCCAAATTAATCTTAAGTACACTGATTTTAGTAGGTATTGAAATAGGGAAAACAAACTTTGCCAGATTAGACAAATACCAGCGACATGAAAATGCATTGAATGAATTACAAAATAGATGAAAAGAAAAAATAATCATTGGCTCATTTTGTTACAATTTATCTTTGATGTCGGGGATAGTAGGTAAAAATGACCAAGCAGAGCTGCATATCTGAAATAAAACCAAGCTGTATACTCTATAACCCAAATTACACCCATCACTCATACACCAAAAGAACATGAATTAAAATTTCTTAAACTATACCTAAGAAATACAAGGTCTTTTTAAAACAGGCAGTTAGACCGGTGAGGAAAACCTGAGAAATTCTTTTTCCTTAAAATCTAACCCTGTGCAAAATTTGAAACTTTAGAGTGACACACATACCTTGGTCAGAGTTAGGGGAGGGCTTGCATTTAACGAAGAGGTCTACTGATTTTGAGATAAAAATCTAAGGTCAGAGTCATTGTGACTCAAGGAAAAAAGGGTTTTGCACTAAAACTGTTTTGCTAAAGGCAAGTTCCGTGACCCAACTTTATGGATGGCTCACACTTAAAGTAAGAAAGAAACCTTTAGATTTCTGTTGTTTGAAGGTCATGATCATGGTAATTCTAATGAGAAAATAATGATTTCTGTAAAATAAGGTTCAGGGGTTTAGGACCCATTAGTAATCTTCAAAGACAACCATGTCCTACTATTGCCTACAAATATTACTATCAGACATTGTACTCCAGTCTTATTTTATGGTGGTTGCTTCAAACCATGAAGTTAAAGACTGAATGAAAAAGATGAAGCTATGAAAAAATTAGATCCCTTGCTTTATAAACTTGTTTAAATGTCGTCAAAAGTATAATTTTCTTCAAAAGCACAAAAAAATGCCCTTCATGCAATCCCAGTTTCTAGTTAAGATTGTTTCTTAAATATTTATTTTTTAGTGGCCTTAACAATGTAAGAATATAAACTATAGCATTTTCTAAATTTAGTACCAGACTTGGCAAATTTCAAAAGGACATTATTGCTGGAGATTAATATCTGGCTCTTATTGGATTTTTGAAAGAAATACTCCATTTGTTAAATTATATTAATATTTTAATAGTCTGTAATTTTAATGCTAATTAATTTTTCTATTTCTGTAGCCAAACTCATACCATGAGAAATATATGTGCTGTACAATATTTTGCAAAACACCTGAACTTTTTTATTTTTTCATCAAGGGATTTATCAAAAAGAAGGAGTTACCTAGCAATACAAGTGTAACCCGTGTGGTCGAGGATGGAGAACCACAAGATTTTAAATGTCTATTCAAGGACTGGCCACAACCACCTGTCTCAGGAAAAGTTTACAGCAGGAACAGAATTGGTTAGTTCTAATTTTGTTTGGCTGTCTGTCTAGCATTTGTCAGTTTGTCAATCTGTCACTCGTCCATCCGGCTGTCTCTTTAAGGACTGGCTACAATTGTGTCTTGGGAAATATCTACAGCAGGAACCGAATGTTATTTGATATTCTGATTTTGTTTATTTGTCTTTCTACTTCACTGTTTGTGATTTAATATGTCTGTGTTTCTCCATCCATTCTTCCATCCATCTATCTGGCTGACACCAGTATAAATGGTGGATGAAGAACCAGGAGAAACCCCGGAAAGAACCACCGACCCACGAGAAGCTACTGGCAAGCTTTCTCACGTACCCACATTGGCTGAGCCCGAGACTCGAACCCACGCAGACAGAGGTGAGATGGCAGTGATCTGTAATGGTGAGCGCTTTAGACCACTCGGCCACTCGGGGCCCCTGTATGTATGTATGTATGTATGTATCTATGTATCTATGTAAACTGGTGCCTGGTCTAATTTGTGCACAGCTGAGTGAACATGTATATACAGATACCATATATATTTGCTTATAAGTCAAGTCCAAACTGCAAACTGCACAGACCCGCATCAGCCATTGCTGTGCTGGCAGATATAGGTCTATGCAGTTTATAAGGAGTAATCAGTAGAACAAACACTGTAGACCCTGATATGTGGGTGCATTAAGTAATGATAGATCAGGGTTATGTTTTGCGCAGTTGGAGTCTACGTATGGTGTGTAGTAGGTATGGAATGGATTAATTTAATGTCACTGGTGAACCTTTCAAATTTTAAGTTCCCTGATGATGATGAATATGGCATGATTCAATACCTATTTTTTATGAAGTAAAAAATTCATATGACCTTTAGGTAAAAATTTATGTTCTCATTTTTTGCAGCCAAAACCATCCAGACCAAATTTGATGCAGCCACACTTCATGCAAATGCGCAGCTTGCTGCCGAAACTCAGATGTTTGATGATGGATCTGGGAAGTGTGAGGTTGGTTATTAGTTTGAGAATGGATCTGGGAAATGTGAGGTTAGCTTTTAGTTTGATGATGGATCTGGGAAATATGAGATTGGTTTTTAGTTTGAGGATGGATCTGGGAAATGTGAGGTTGGTTTTTAGTTTGAGGATGGATCTGGGAAGTGTGAGGTTGGTTATTAGTTTGATGATGGATCCATTAAATATGAGGTTGGTTATTAGTTTGAGGATGGATCTGGGAAAAGTGAGGTTGGTTATTAGTTTGAGGATGGATCCATTAAATATGAGGTTGGTTATTAGTTTGAGGATGGATCTGGGAAATGTGAGGTTGGTTATTAGTTTGATGATGGATCTGGGAAATGTGAGGTTGGTTTTTAGCTTGATGTTGGATCTGGGAAATGTGAGGTTGGTTTTTAGTTTGAGGATGGATCTGGGAAATGTGAGGTTGGTTATTAGTTTGAGGATTTGATTCCCATTACCATAAACACAGATGTCTTCCTCTTGTGAGGTCACCAGTATGTAATGTGGCCCTGAGTGGCCGAGTGGTTTAAAGTGCTCACTGTTACAGATCACTGCCGTCTCACCTCTGTCTGCATGGGTTTGAGTCTCGGGCTTGGCCAGTGTGGGTACATCAGAAAGCTTGCCAGTAGCTTCTCATGGGTCGGTGGTGGTTCTTTATGGCGTTTTCCTCCACCATTTATACTGGCCACCATATATAGCCTATCTTGTGCTGAAAAATGGTGTTAAACCCTGCAACAACAACAACCAGTATGTAATAAAATGGTGGCCTTTAATGAGACAGATAAAAAGATCCCATATGTTTGTATGTATGTGTCTATATATATATATATATATATATATATATATATATATATATATATATATATATACATACACACACACCACTCCCTTGATAACTCACGCACAATGGGGTCCACAAACATAGACCGCACTATAAGTGAGGGCGCGAGTTACCGAGGGACCTCCAAAAATTGAAAAAAAATCGCTTGGACATCGAGAAAACAGCGGGGGGAAGTTGTTGGAGTTAGGGAACTTTGCTGCTTATTGACTGAATCCTCATTTTACATTCACATCGATAATAACTTTTAATAATGCACTTTTTCTAATGAAGTTGTTCGTTATTTTGTTTAAATAACATTTATTTTAAAAATGTCCAACATGTGAAAGATCATTCCAACTGGTTTCAACAACCATTACGTTTACACGAAAACGTGTGTATTATGTCACTGCTTTTTGTTTTCTTGATGAGTCTGGTTCCCGGAATGGTGTGGCATTGTATCCTGCCAAATTGGAGTGAAAAGAGCAGGGAACTAGATTAGCTGTTGATACACCACCAAACAAGATTCCTTTTGTTCAAAAAGCAAGCAAAATTTTCATGAGACAATCGTCTACATCAAATCTCAATTTTTGTGCTGTTCAGTTAGTACAGTATTGATATCGTGATTTCATTGGAAGTAATAATGAAACTTTTTATCATTCTTGAGGATATCTCAAAGTGCCAGTTCAAGAATTCTCAGAAACTAGCTTGCCCACAATGGTCCATATCTGTGAAACCAAGCTCTTTATTTTGCGAAGTATAGTATTCTTTTTGCTTGGTTGATGTTACATACACAGTAACATTTATAACAGTGTTCAATTGATCAACTGAAGTGAGTTCACCCGACATACGACCGGGGCAGCTAGATTTTAAGTTTGTTGGATTTTCGTGCCTTTTAACTTTTCTTTTATTTCACCTCCATTATTTGATTCAAAAGACATAATTAACGTGATAATACAAAGGAGGCCAGCTTTTAATTCAGTGCAACAATGCAACAAATACTTCTGCAAGTCAGTTATCAAAACACGGTCGGCACCTAAATAGGTTCACAGAGAAATGCTCGTGGACATAGCTGTTACGGTAGATTGACACATTTTGCATTTAATTACAAGAGGACACATTGCAATTATGATGATTACACTTAAAAGGAACTAGAAGATAGAACTAGAACACAAATTTCAATTGATAAAAAAATTTATTTAATTTGTATTTATTTATTAAAGTACTGCCTCCACTCGGCGTAAGTGACATTTTCATTGATCGAAATTTCCTTACATATTGTTAATTGCAGTGTGCTAGGAATGTCACTTGGAAAGAAAATGTAAAAAAATTGTACGTCTTATTTTTAAATTTGGTATTTCATAATGTTGATTAAAATTTCCATGTCCTATCTACCGTTTTCGACAATAAAACGAGCAATATATCAGAGTTTTTGTAGCTAATTTTGATCGCGATTTCCATAAAGTTCATAAAATAGGGATCTATTTTGGGGGTAATTTCTGGTTTTAAAAAATGGGATCCACGCCTGACCCCGCGTTATAAGCGGGTTCACGAGTTATCAGGGTGCGAGTTATCGAGGGAGTGGTGTGTATATATACATATATATATATATATATATATGACAAAACAGGAAAGCACACAATTTACCATTTACCTTGCTAGTCTTTTTAACCAAGCATGTAGATTAAAGTTCCTGTAAACAAATGATTCCAGAATTTATGTTTTGAGAGAATATGATAAAATTCATACTCAAATAATTTCAAAGTCCAGACATTTTATTGTAATAAATGAGGCCACTCTCTTGACTTGAGGATACTTATGAGAGGGAGGAGGAATCACTGTTTATGATGTATTTTTCTTATCATTGTTATAGTTCTACATTTTTACCTTTATCTGTTGTTTTATTTATCTCTTATAGATTTTTAACATTTATAACTTTTATCTTGTAGGATTGCATGTTTATGTTTGGAATAGTTTATATGGCTTAATCATTTTGTAAATTTGTACATTTACAGATTTGGAACTTAACCTTTAATGGTGTTATATAGTCAGGATTGTATTGAGGTGCTGTTAAACCCATTGGTTAATATTAATGAAGATAAGATTTGATAACAGTAAGTCTTACAGACTTTCTACAATTTAGATAAATGTCATTATGGTCACACACATAAGTCACAGGTAGTGTTTGATTGGGTAATTTTGCTTAGCATGACAAAAATTTACAGTGATTGCCTACTCTTTCTGATTTAATCTGTGCTTACCAAGATTATTTTTTAAATAAATGCAGGATTTATTATGTGCATGGCTGTCAGTACACATCTATGTACATATCTTGTACCTGCAAATTTGGTAGTTTTGTGAAATTCCTGTGGGCTTGGGATGTAGAATAGACCTGTTGATCCCTTCGCATGTCATTTGAAGCAACTAATGGAGTCGGTAGCCTTGGTGGTACAATGGTTAACATGCCAGACATATGTCCAATATGGTGATGGTTCAGACTCTGCCATTGGATCAGTCCTGGTCAGATACTGTGGTGCATCCTGGGACAAGGCACTTGAGTCCAGCATGAAATAACCTATTTGTGTAGCTGCGTCATAAAGCACCAAACCAAATTAAACTATGTGTATGTATACCAGTCCATCAATCCTGTTTTGTGTTTGTCCAAAGTTTTTAGGCATCATGTTGGAATATATAAGTTTAGGTCAATTTTTAGGCATTTTGTTGAAACATTTGTGTTTGGGTGAGTTTTTAGGCATTGTGTTGGAATGTTTGTGTTCCATTAACACGTTTCTGTAACTCTTTCAATCCTTGTCTTTTTTCAGATCTGGAGAGTGAAGGATTTTGACCTTGTGCCTATCGACAAACAGCATATTGGTGTCTTCTTTGGTGGAGATTGCTATGTACTGTTATATACATACCATGTTGAAAACAAAGAGAACTATGTCGTCTACTACTGGCAGGTAAAGTCAGATGAATCACTGTAAATTTAGTGTCATTTTTAAATTAACAGACATTTTTGGCTTTTATGGGTAAGCAAGACAGCAAATTGAAAACCACAATGAAATATAAATCCTACCACATTTCAATTCCTCAACAGTGGTGCTTAATGGTAGGTGATTCATTGTTTTGTTTACAATAGTAGATCAAGCCTGCTTACTCATACATGGATGGTGGAATTGTTTGTTACTCTTATCTTTTAGCACGTTTAGAGCATGCATAATGTTTTCTGAGACCCTGGATGGCTGAGTGGTCTGAAGCCTTTGCAGATCACTCACAATTCTCATCCCTGTCTCGGCTTGACCTGCATGGTATGTGAGAAGGCATGCAAGTAGCTTTACTTAGGTCAGTGGTTCTTGACAGATTCTTTCTCTACCAAATATATTGGCTGCCGTATATAGCCCATTATATTGGCTGCCATGTATAGACCTTTACACTGTCTACCATTATAGCCCATTATTCTGGCTGCCATATAAAGCCCGTTATACTAGCTGCCATATAATAATAATAATAATAATATAATAATATTAATAATACTTTATTTATATATAGTGACTCATTAGTCAAGGACTATTCTCCCTTGAGGTCCACTTAAGGAGAGTGTAACAATGGCCTCTTAAGGAGAGTATAACAATGTGCATGATATGAAAGATAGCAATAATTACTGTTTATTTTAACATGTTTAGTATTAAAATACTAAAATACTAAATTCCATTATCTATTATAAACACATACATGCTCATGATATCTCTTCTTAAATACTAAATATTTTAAGCAGATTTTATATGTAGTGGAAGCTTGTTTCTCAGAACTGTACCAGAGTATTGGAAGCTCTTTTTAAATTGCTCTGTTCTTGGTTTTGGTGCTGGAAAGTTTTTATGTGATATTGATCTCAACTGGTATTGTGTTGAAAAAGGCCTGAATAAGTCCTGAAGATACTCTGGTGCAGTTATATACAAAAACTGCCTTGTGAAAATCTATCCTTTCATATATTGTGAGCCATTTGAATTCTGTAAACAGTGCTTTTGAGGGATGATCAACAGATGCATCTAAAATTATGCGTGCTGCTTCTGAAATTTATAAATTCTATTAAGTTCAGGTTTAGCACAGTTTCCCCATACATTTGAACAATAATCCATTGTTGGAAGAACATATGACTTGTAGTATAGATTGAGAGTTTCCATAGGTAAATATTTCTTGATTCTGCTGAGTTGGGCAATTTTGGATATATATATATATATATATATATATATATTGGCCTTTATACTGGCTGCCATATAAAACCCATTATATGTTGAAACACCACAAAATCTTAATGCTTTCAATCCATTTTGTCCATTTTTTATTTGTTGATGACAAGTCCATGACATTAGACTAAAATACATTTTTCTGACCAAATAATGACAATGATTCTGACAATAAACACACTTGTTTTTGCTGGTAATTTTGGCAGTAAGATTTGCAGATTTTAGCAAATTTCAGATTTTCTTATTTTCTGTAATGAAATTGACAGATGTTATGTACAAAATTGTTTCACTATCCAGAAACATACAATAACAAAATCCAAGCACAGGTAATGCAGTCTGCACCTACCAAATTTGGTTTCAGAACTAAAAATGAAATTAATAACATTTTATATGCATGGTGATGAATGACTACATACTTTACTTGCCGAGTTGCAGCTTATTTATTCTAATCAGTAAGAACTTGGAAACATATTTAGAAATAAAACTTCATACATTTTGATCTCCTAACATCAGCAACCATCATTTACCATCCAGGCAAATCTTAACAAATATAACTTGATTTTTTTTCTCTGAGAAAAACAATGAAAATAGATCAAATGTAATGAAGCTTGATTTTAATTTGGACATAATTTCGGTATTAACAGCAGCTAAGAGAAAGTCCAAGCCTGAATGTCAAAAACTAATAAACAGATTTTGTTTTGTGTGGTCCTGTACTGAAACTTATTTGAGGTCTATAAATATTATTTAAAAGAAGTATGAACTGATTGCAGTTTGCGTGGTCTTGAACTGAAAGTCTAAATATTAATAACAGACCTAATGAACCAGTTGCAGATGGGCTGTCCTGTACTGAAACTCATATGAGGTCTAACTCTAAATATTATTTAAAAGAAGTAATGAATTGATTGCAATTTGCATGGTCTTGAACTGAAAGTTATATGAGCTTCAAGTCTAACTATTAATAACAGACCTAATGAAACAGTTGCTGATTGGGCTGCCCTGTACTGAAACTTGTATGAAACTTATCACAAAATGAAACCCACAGGAAGCTGCTGGCAAGCTTTCTCACACATAACATTGGCTGAATCAGAGACACAAACCATTGTGTACAGAGGTGAGATGTCAGTGATCTGCAAGGACCTTGGACCACTCAGCCATCCGGGTCCCCCAGCAAGGACTTTGGACCACTCAGCCATCCGGGTCCCCCAGCAAGCACCTTGGACCACTCAGCCATCCGGGTCCCCCAGCAAGGACTTTGGACCACTCAGCCATCCGGGTCCCCCAGCAAGGGCTGTGCTGACATGCCATTAAACTTATATATATATATATATACATACTTTTAATAAAGAATGATATATTCTTCTGACATTTTAACCATTGAACTCTTTTGTGTACAGGTAAATAAAATAAAGAGGTCTTGGTTACAGAACCAGAACTGGGCTACTGTACCAGTGAAATAAAATCAGAGTGCAAGATGAATGCAAATGAAGTGATGAATGCGGTGTGAAGGAAATTGATGAATGAAACCTAAATGAGCTGGTTGTTTTGATTATGTGGGTTTGCTGCCATTTGTCAGCGCATTATAGGCAATACATGGTGGCCAGTATCTGATGGAGGAAAAATCTGGTGATTCCTCCACTTTCTGCAAGTGATATTAGTTTGTTCCTGTTGTCTTACTAATTAAAAACTACAGTAGTGTCCAAAAGAATAAGTGCATAAATAAAATTATTTTAAAATGATGTCCAGAAATTTCAAAATCTGAAAAAATTATTTAGCAAAAAGCTGGAGTTTGGATTTTTGCCATATTTATTTGACACTGTTGTTAGTAGAGTCTCATTAGTTGGTATTTAGATGTATCATGTGAAGGACTACATTTTTCAGTCAAAACTTAGTCACTGTGACCTATATTTCTTAGCCCAATGATGTTGGTTAAACTTTCTCATTAGCTTATTTTCTCAGGCACTGTTACCTTTGGAGTTGCATAGCCTGGTATTTAATTGCATCATGAGAACTACAGCCGTTGATGTTAATTAGGTCACAGTGTCCTAAATTTCATGATTCAGTGATTTGAGCATACTTTTGTCTTGAGCTCAGTTTCTCAAGGTCAGCATTTGTGATTAGGTCAGTTTCTCAGACACTTTTACTCATAGAGAAGCAAAAAAAAATTTGTGTCATTTGAGACCTACACTGTTTCAGTCCAAGACAGGTCACTGTGCATTTAGCTCACTTTCTTGGGAAGTATTGGATATGGAGTCGCATAGTTATCTAATTGTGTCATGTGAAATATTACATTAGTCAGTGTATGTCACCATGACTAATATTTAATGGTTCAGCAATTTGTTGCTTGCATTAAGCTTAGTGTCTTTAGGTCCAAAGAGTTTTTAGGATAGTCTGTTCATTGTCCAGTGTTTTTAGGTCCAAAGAGCTTTTAGGATAGTCTGTTCATTGTCCAGTGTTTTTAGGTCCAAAGAGCTTTTAGGATAGTCTGTTCATTGTCCAGCCATCTGTTTGCTATTATAACTCCTCATATACCATGTGGAAGTAGCCATGAAACTTTACACACATTCATTTCAGGGACTTGATGGTCCTAAATGAAAATGGTGGTGTCTAGACATGGCCACAACAGTGACATTGTTGAAAATCTTTTTCTCACTATTCCAAGATGGATAGTCATATCAACATAGGGTTTTTTAATAATAGACTTTTTGTGATGTCTGATTGGGTGTAAATGACAATGGTGCCAATCGGTCTTGAAAATCATGCTATCATTATTCCTAAATGGAAAGTCATGTTAAAGTGTGGGTTTTCACCAGAGGTATTCTTATGATATTTAGTTTGTACTAATTGAAAATGATGCCAGTTTTACAACCAGTACGGCCATCACAATGACTAGCTTGAAAGTATTATAGCTAATCCTTCTGAATGGATGATCATATCATCTTGGAGTTTCACCAAAAGACGTTTTATGATGTCTGATTTGTCCTTAATGTAAATTGTGCTTATCTTACATTTTATCTTGAAAATGGTTTGTACACCATGTTGACTACCAGGTGATCTAGGTCATATAACCATTTGAAGGGTTCTTGTACATTATTTGACGACCTTTACACCTGTGTGGTTTCTTAAGAATGTAATAAGTCATATTAGAAAATAATGTTAGGCAATAAGTCCTTTCCTTTTTAGATGATGTCCCTGGTGGCCGAATGGTCTAAGGACCTAGATTGCACAGTGTTCTAAGGTGCTTACCTTTGCAGATCACTAACATCTCACTTCTGTCCATGTGGGTTTGAGTCTCTGGCTCAGCCAAAATAGATATGTGAGAAAGCTTGCTGGTAGCTTCCCATGGGCTGTTCTTCCCTGGCTTTTTTTTTCGGGGTTCTCCCTCCACCAAATATGCTGGCTGCCATTAATAGCCTATTGTGTGCTGAAAAATGGCATTAAACATATAAGAACAAATCTTTTTTTTTGGATAATAATATCTTCAATAAGGAGCTGTAGATAGACATTTGATGCTGTGAAATACCGTATGATTTGTTGTACAGTCATTGTACAGTGAAGCATTGTGTATCTTGACTCTTTATTGATAATGTTTTTGCATACAAATGATAGTTTTAGATTTATTCTTTAGTTCTTTCTATCTATTCAGTAGTAGTCTCATTAATCTGTTAATGAGAGGGGAGTGATTAGAAGATCAGTTAAAAGTAAATTTTATTAAGCCTGCCTTGGCAGAACTTGATATATATGATTATTTTGGTATCAGTGTTAGTGTATCTGTCTACACCCTAGTCACCTCAGTGTATTTGCCTACACCATAGATTCACCTGAGTGTATGTCTACACCCTAGGCACCTCATTGTATTTGCCTACACCATAGATTCACCTGAGTGTATCTGTCTACACCCTAGTCACCTCAGTGTATTTGCCTACACCATAGATTCACCTGAGTGTATCTGTCTACACCATCGATTCACCTCAGTGTTAAAGTTTAAATTAAACTCACTGCTCAACTGTTATAGTAGCTAATGGAAGGATCAAGAAATAAAGGGTCTTTTGTGTTATTTAAGACAGGATTTTACAATGTTCTGTCTAGATGGATATACTGGATTTGATGTGATGAGGAAATTTCCTGCTGAACAACATGGATTTTATTTGGAGAGTTTGTCGAGTTATATTTTTAATTAGTAATGGATTCATTTAAATATTTAAAGCTTTCTGTGGCATATTCTGATTGAATCTAATTTGTTCATGCAGGGCCTAAAAAGTAGCATAGATGAGAGAGGTACATCTGCACTGAAAGCAGTTGAAATAGATGATAAACTGGGAGGTGCTGCTGTACAGGTAAGTACATATTTTTGAATAGACACTCCCAATATTTACCTGTATGTCACTAGTGACCATCTATAAACACAGACCCAGATTTATATTTAACCCACTAATTGATCACTATTCTGTTTGTCACTTTAAATCATAAGTACAACAACCCTGGTCTGTTGGTGCATAATGGTATGCTAGATATCAGTGTATCCCCCAGGGGTGTAAAACTGAGGGTTAAAAAACCCCTTGGTATCAGAACTGGGGGTAAAATAAAAAAGGGGGGGGGGGTCAAAAATGTACTGACAAATTTTCATCTGACCCATACTTTTTCAGCTTGAAATAGGATATTGCAACTTGCACAACATACTCTTTCTCTCTCTCTCTCAACAGATAAACCAACACGCACAATTAACACGCAAATGCATTGTCCATTCAAAGGATAATTTTATAGTTCATTTTCCTTTTAGTTTAAAGTCCTACTTTTAAGTCTCCTTATAATCTTTTTGTAGCAGTATTATAGACCAACACATTACATATAAGCCAATACAAAAAGCCAAATAAATCTTTTTAACCAAATGATAGTTGCTTTACTGCCTGTCATAAAATGTGTACTATCATCGGTTTCATTGTACTTCGTCCTAAAACACACTTATCCAAAAATCAAAGAGGCTAATGATTCATGTTCTCTTTAATAAGTTACACTTGAACTTTTTGATCTTTCTTTCGTTGCAGCAAAGTTAAAAGCCGACAAAATCTGCAATGACCCCCTGAGTTTGTAATCCAAATGATGGATTTGTCTCTGCAAGTTTACTGATTTCTTTGTTTTGAAAGAATGTCTTGGGTGATAATGTGTTCTACAGATATCTTGTGGTAAACAAGGGCAGATTTTTTAAAATTCTTAAACCCTGTCACGAATGATTATTCACTTTTGCAGTCTTCGCAATCACGCGATCAGAAGTCACAGCAATAATCCCAATGGACATGCCGTATTCCAGTCAAGGGAATTATTTTCTCCATTTTTCATGAAAGTTAGATCCACAGTTACTCTTTTGTGTTCTGCTTCTTTCACTTTCATGGCTAATGATTCTTAGTGCATGCCGTTTTAATCTGGAGATCACTTTTTAGTGCAACAAGCATTGAGGTTAAACATCTGGATGACATCTTGCTGAGTTTGATGGAAATTGCTTGAGAGCTTGCAAAATTAGGGGAAGCTACTCTGTCATATCATTGCCTATGCTAGTCTGGTTCTCTGTTTCATATGCTCCGTATAGCGAAGTGCAACTCAGGAAGCATACAAAACAGGGAACCAGACTATGTCTATGCTCAAAGTATACACAATGCCATCCCTCATGCAAAGCATTGGATATTAAATAAATCCTGATTGCATTTTGCAAATCCTTTGCATAAAAAAAATGCATGGCAACAAAACGTGTGCGTCAATTTTCTCTAGCATGCATCCATGATGCACAAATGCGCTTAAATGGAAACACTGCTAGATATGTCTTTACTCTGTTTACATAGGCATAATTGGATGCTAGACATGTCTCTACTCTGTTTACATAAATATACTGGGATGCTAGACATGTCTCTACTCTGTTTACATAGGCATAATGGGATGCTAGACATGTCTCTACTGTTTTCATAGGCATAATGGGATACTAGACATGTCTCCACTCCATTTACATAGGCATAATCAAATGCTAGACATGTCTACTGTTTGCATAGGCATTACGGGATGCTTGACATGTCTCTACTCTGTTTACATAGGCATATTGGAATGCTAGACATGTCTCTACTCTGTTTACATAGGCATAATGGGATACTAGAAATGTCTCTACTCTGTTTACATAGGCATAGTGAGATGCTATACATGTCTCTTCTGTTTACATAGGCACAATAGATTGCTAGACATGTCTCTACTCTGTTTACATAGGCATAATGGGATGCCAGAGTTGTCTCTACTATGTTTACATAATGCAGAAACTGTAGACCTGCATAACTTTTAATTTTCTATGCATTATTCATGTCTCTTCTGTTTACATAGGCACAGTAGATTGCTAGACATGTATCTACTCTGTTTACATAGGCATAATGGGATGCTAGACATGTCTCTACTCTGTTTACATAGGCATAATGGGATGCCAGAGTTGTCTCTGTTATGTTTACATAATGCAGAAACTGTAGACCTGCATAACTTTTAATTTTCGATGCATTATTCATGTATATTATAAATTTAATTTGTGTATAACTTGGGGCATTTAACTGCTTTATTTTTATCACATTGATAACTTCAACATCCAACACCTTAGATTAACCTTGAACTGTGCTGCATATAAGTAAGGCTGGTCTGAAAAGGGAGTCTGATAATTTCAAGCAGAGAGTGTAAATCTGTCGGCATCAATACTGATCTGCAGGCACTGTACTGATTTCTGGTACAGTGAAATGAAAAGTGGGTTAGCATACACGCCAACCATTACGCTTTTCCCGTAATCATTATGCTTTTTTTTCAGCCAATTACCTTTTCCGCGAGACTGCATATAGATTATGCTTTTATGTTGCATGGAAAAATAAAATAAAAATAAAGAAATACAAAGTTGTTTCTGTCATTTTATTTTCATCTCTTTAATTCACTCATAGAAATTTGAGAATATTCCTAAAAAGATGACTGCTGCATAAGAATAGCATAAAAGTACATGCCTTATATGCTATTTATAGCATCTGTATATGACCCCATTTCCAAGAAAACAGATGGGTTTCCTCAAAAGTGAACTTTGCCTAACAGATTTGTTTTATTAATAATATAGTTAGGTGGTGAACCAATCTGTACTTTTAAAGACAATGGCACCAGATGTAAAGTGGAACAATTTACGGTTTGATGGAAAATGTTAGACAAGATGAATCTTTTCAAGCTTCTAAACGTGTCAGATCAGTAAAGGTGACAAATGAACACTGCTTTACAAACTTGACAAGAAGAATATGCAAGTAATGTAATACAGCACTCAAAGCACCTGACCATGATCATTGCAGAATTCCAGTTGACACTCATTCAGTGAAATTTACACATGTAAAATAGTTAATGGGTGCTGAATATAAATAGTTTTTCAGTATATTTTGTACTTGTATTCTGGTTCTAATCCCAATGGATTTTGCCCTTTGTGACAAGAATTTTGACCAGCTGCAGAACCAGTTAGTCATAAAAATGTATATTTTTTATACATGCTGTAATTCTGGCATGTAATATAGATTACACTTTTAACACTCAAATTAAGCTTTTTCGCCACTTTTAATAGCAATAATTATGCTTATACCTCTGGGGGAAGGCATGTATGGGTTAGTAACTCAGTTAAAATCTAATGTTTTGCATACTGTTCACAATACCTGTTTTTGGTGCTATACAGTCATCCTATTGAAGAGTACTCCAAAGTCACATAAATTGCTGTTTCATTTACCCTGCCATCAGCATCTTCAGATGCAATATTTTCAGTATAAAAAAGATACATATCATGGTTGTCAATGGTAATGCAAGTTTACTGTCTTTGTACATAATAAACCTTAAGACAGAAAGTTTACAAATGATTATATTGTGATGCATTTCATTGTGGATAGGGACAAATAAACAATAAGTACTAATTTCATAATTAAAATGCATACTCCCATTATCCAGATTGTACAGTATTGTAAAAATCTACAAGATGTACTCATAAGTCAGGTACAGCTGGAAACAATTTAGACCCTTATCTGCTGCCTAATAATGTGCCAGTACATCTGGGTCAATGCTATTTGTTATACAGTCTGGGTCTGTGCCATTTGTTATACAGTCTGGGTCTATGCTATTTGTTATACAGTCTGGGTCTATGCTTTTTGTTATACAGTCTGGGTCTATGCTTTTTGTTATACTGATTACTCCTAACAAATTGCATAGACCTAGATCTGCCAGTGCATCCAGTGCTGGCAAATCTGGTCTGTGCAGTTTGCAGTATTACTTTCTAGCAAATACATATGGTGGCTAGCATGGTGCATTGAAAAATTATTTATAGAGCCAGTATTAAGGTAATTATTGCACAAGCAAAGAATATTTTCTTATAGATAATCTTGTTCTAAGAAAATGCAATAAGTAACAGTTATTAAAATGGGAAGAAAGTAGTCAATTGTTGTTTTAAATGTTAAATGGAGACATTAGATTTTTGTTATTTGTTGAAGTGTGGGATAAAATGATACCACATTTACATAATTGATTGAAAAAGCTTTTTTTGATTACTAAGTATGCACACAATATAGAATAATGTTTTTATTATTGGTACTATCTTATTAAACAATAATATCATTTTTATCAGGGGAAAAATAAAAATTTCTTTGATCACTGGCTCCAGGATTTTTTAATTATATTTTGGTCCAGACCCTTTGACACCTGGGTCTCAGTTTTTCACTTAAGTCATACTAGGATTGTATTATAGTACAAATTTATTGTGTGCATTTCTGGCTTACTATCATGGTAAATACATTTTCCTGTTAGATCCCACTTTTCCATTTCTCATTTTTGGGGGCCCCGAGTGGGCAAGTGGTCTAAAGCACTCACCGTTACGGATCACTGCCATCTCACCTCTGCCTGCGTGGGTTCGAGTCTCGGATTCGGCCAATGTGGGTGTGTGAGAAAGCTTGCCAGTAGCTTCTCATGGGTTGGTGGTTCTTTCTGGGTTTTCCCAGGTTCTTCCTCCACCATTTATACTGGCCGCCATGTATAGCCTATCTTGTGCTGAAAAATGGCGTTAAACCCTACAACAATTCTCATTTTTGCCTATATCTTCATGCTTATGGTTATACCCATGATGACTCATTTGATACCAACTTTGCTGGACTTTTAGTGGTAAAAACAGCAGCATTTCAAGATCATAAGTTTAGTTCCTAGACCTTGGGCTTAAGGAATTCTTGAGACCAGTTTATTAAAAACTATTTTAAAGGGGTCTGACACACAGACATCAGCAAATAGCACAAACTCTTATGTGCAGTTGTATAAAGTGTCATTAGGTGTAAGTATGTACTGTTAGTTCTGCTTCCTGTATACATGCTAAATTGGCAGAAACTTGACACAAGTGATCACTTTGCAAGAAAGCTTACACGAAGAGCTGCCTGCACATTGTGTAAATCGAGTCTATGGTGGTTAAAGTTGGATGTGTATAACACACTCTGTATATTTACCAAGTGAGGATTCATCAATGCCTACTGTAGAAAAATGTCTGAATATTGAATTTTGTATTTGAATAGGTTCGTGTGGTACAAGGAAAGGAACCCGACCATTTCATGTCTATTTTTGATGGCAAGATGATTATCTTTGAGGTAAGTACACGAGTTACATTGTAAATATAATGTCTTCACCGACAAGTCAAATTGGAATATTTTAAATAATTTTAACCTGTTACTACTTAGAGTTTTTGGGTTGCCATATGGGTATGTATGTAGTGGTTGGGGTGTATTTGTGTGGATGTCTACATGGTGTCTGTGTGTTCATTGTCAGTGTGGGTACCCCTGTGGTGTCTGGGGGTGTCCTTGTGGGTGTCTGTTTGGGTGCATATCTGGATGGGCCTGGTTGAAGTTATATTTCTATAAACTCTTCACCAGTTTACTTCTTGATTAGAATTTTAAAAACAAAAACATCACATACTCCCATTCTCTAAGTACCACTCCTGTTCCCAGTTTTGCCCTTGTATGTGGCCATGGTATCAAGTATTATATTGGGTCCCTAAGTATGGCGGTAACAGTGTAAATATGGTGACACAATCTGTGAGCTATTTGAGCTAGGCTTTTGCACCAGATGGGGCTGCTCAGAGCCTTTGTTAATTAACCTTGAATGGTAGCTCCATGCACATGCTTAAAGATCATTTATTGAATGAAAGGAGGATGCTTCTCTTGCCAGACATGGCAGCTAAATACAGAGTTCCTAATCTTATAGAATGTGTTCAGGAAAAGTTAGTTATTTGGATTTAAGCCACTATTTGGATGAATGGAGAATGATCATTTTCTAGAAATGGCAGTTAAACACATTGTTCCTTGACTTTATAGCATGTGCTAGGGAGAAAGTAATATTTTGGATGCTCAGAGTATGCATTTAGTCCCCCTTTTATTTTATGCTGATGCTTCAAGACTCTTACAAGGAAGAATGAAGCATGCTTTTTCTCACCAGAAAGGAAATCAAATAATCTAATAAGAGGTTTAGAGAAGTAGTTAAAGAAAACTTGTAACCATGGTCATCTGTGCTGTTGCTGTGTGAAGCTGATTAACCTTGGTTCTTTTGTGTAGTTACTCATCTGTGTGAAGGTGATTAACTGTGGTCCTCTGTGTAAGTTACTCATCCTATGTCAAGCTGATTAACTGGTTTTCTGTGTAGTTACTCATCCTGTATGAAGCTAATTAACCTTGGTCCTTTGTGTAGTTACTTGTCTGGTGTGAAGGTGATTAACTGTGCCCCTCTGTGTAGTTACTCATCCTATATGAAGCTGATTAACTGTGGTTTTCTGTGTAGTTACTTATCCTGTGTGAAGGTGATGAACAGTGGTCCTCTTTAGTTACTTATCCTGTGTGAAGCTGATTAACCTTGGGCCTCTGTGTAGTTACTCATCCTGTGTGAAGCTGATTCTTGCTGGTCAAGCACTTAGAGTCCTTGAAACCAAACTTCAAGATTTCCTTGCATCAATATCATCTGTTTTGAAATGGCCAAACCTGTGCATCTACCTTTTTATCTATCTCTTTGCACATGTCAGTGCTAATTCGTAATTCAGTTGTAAGCATAGAAAATGTTTTAACTGTAAACTAAAGGGAATGTTTAAAACACACATGCACTTAATAACTTAAGAAACAGTTTGTTCTGTTCTCCAAAGCTTTGTCATCTTCCACATTAGATTGTATTAATGAGTAGAGTTTTGTGAAATCAAAATTACTGCAGAGCTGATCTTCAAGTTTCATAACCATTGACAGGAATTTATCCGAAGTTATATTTTGATATGACCAAAAAGATGCCTGGAGAAGCTTTATTCAGTAGCATTTCGATGATAAAAAGTCATTATATCAAAGGGTATACTCCTAGTAACTGTTAATGTCAATACATCAAGTTCAATGTAATTGTATATCACAGTTCAAATTAATGGTATATCAGAGTTCAATGTAACAGTATATCCAAGTTCAAAATAATTGTATATCCAAGCAGATGTTCAGAGCAACATTGTTTGATGTAGTGCAGATGATCAGAGACTTTGTAGCAAGCACCCTAGTAACCTGCTGTGTCAGCGATCTGAGTATACAGTTACTAAGAGTGACATAAAATGCCATTGATCAAATTGTATCGAAGAGGTTGCACAAAATGTTTGTTTATGTCTGTGCTGTGAGTGCAGAGTTTTGGTACACTTGACAGATACTCAAAACAGCACTAAATGGGGGGGGGGCCAGTGGCCAGGTGGTCTACAGTGCTTACCATTACAGATCACTGCCATCTCACCTCTTCTGTGTGGATTTGAGTCTAGGATTTGGCCAATGTGGGTATGTGAGAAACCTTGCCAGTAGCTTTTTGTGGGTCGGTGGTTCTTTCCAGGGTTTTCCCCGAGTTCTCTTTCCACCATTTATACTGGCCACCATGTATAGCCTATCCTGTGCTGAAAATGGCATTAAACCCTACAACAACAACAAATATGGGATGGAGGTGGGGTTGGGGGTGGATATGTAATTTCTGTATGACTCCTTTTTTATGTATCTCTTACAGCGGGCTGATAATATGAAACACAAAAGTCAATAAGAAGGATAACACATTTTAATAATAGCAATTGTGTGCTAATTGTATGTGCTAACTGGATGTGCTAACTGTATGTGAATGGGTGCAATGATTAGGACCAGCACAACAGATAGGATTAGGAAAGTAAGCCATTTCCCTATTTTATCTGCATAAGACAAGTTTGTATTTGAGGAATCCATTATATTTACTGAATTATCTAAAGTTTTAAACAAAAACAATGAAAGTTCTGGATTAATCAGATTTAGGACAGTTGTTAAAATTGTTAAAATTTATCTTGTCAGATCTTGGCCAGTTATATGTTGGGTATCAGGCATTTCACTCCACCCCATCCCACCACTGGGAGGTGCCTTTGATTTGACAGTGTTAGTTCAGATTTATTGTACTAGCATAGGTACTGGCATTATTGTCGGCACCAATGAAAGCAAATGCATGGGTCCAGTCTCATTCAGTCTCAACCATTCTTTCTTCCCAGGTCCTAAGCAAAAGCTTATGGTGGATTTCATAACACTCGTCTACTGGAGAGTGATCTGAGGAGGTTAATTTTGTAAATTTGTGAAGTTTTACTTGTAGCTCAAGTTTTTTGAACACTATAAATAGCTGTACCATGAAACTTGGTGAGGGGATACATCTTGATGAGTACTACAACCTATTCATAAAAGTAGGTAATTGTTGCCCATATTTCATACTTCATAGACTTTGGCAAAATTTTGTATTTCAAGTTTATTTTGCAAGCACTATACAAGCTAGAATCATCAAACTGGATGATTGTATGAAGCCCTATTAGCACCACACTCTTGCTACAAAAGAACATTACTATGACCTACATATCACATTGTTTAGCTTAGCTAAAGATTTTTTTTGTTTTCTATACCACATGGTTTATTGATACTGTTGTAGATGGAATCATAAAAATTTGTGAGGGGATGCATCTTGATGAGTACTACACTCTCATTAAAAAGTAGGTTACTGTTAACCATATTCTAACTTTAGATAAGTTTTGTGTTTTAAGTGTATTTCTTGAGCTCTGTTCATGCAAGAATCATCAAACAAGATGCTTTTATGCATCTATGTTAGTATAGCACCTTTATAACAAAAGAAGTGACTTACATTTAACATTTTACTGGCTTAGTGTAAGTTTTTGCATATAGCTTGTGATTAACTTTTTTCAATTCATGTGTATATACTGTTATGTCTAGATTCATCAATTTGATGCTACACCTTCATCACATTGTTCACTGTGACCCATATTACATGCTTCACTGACTTAAATTTTGTGTTTGAAGTTTATTTTAAAAACATTTGATGATTTTATGCATCTGTTAGTACCACACTTTTACAACAAAACATGGCTACTGTCACCTACATTTAGCTAGCTATAGGTATGACTTTGCATTTTGCTCATGGCCAGATAGGTTTCTGGTGCCTTTAATACATACTGTTATACCTTATCATGGAACTTTGTGAGGGGAAGCATCTTGATGAGTATCATACCCTCATCACAAAATTAGGTCACTGTGACCATAATTCATGTTTCTCAGACTTGGGTACAATACTGGATACTGTTTATGCCAGAATCATCAAATTAGATGATTTGCATGCATCTGTGTTAACACATCTCCCCCGAAGCCAATGAATAATTTGTTATTATAACTAGTGACAGTTGAATCCTTAATGCATTAAATGAAAATATCATTCAAAACCTGTGTGCACTGACTGTAAAATTTGTTTGGTGATATCGTTGTCTACTACTTGCAAAGAAACTGTGATCTGTTGAACCAGTGCAACATCCAGAACTTTTCACTCTCACGAGTGACAAAGATAACAAAACTGGTAAGTGGGTTCTATGGCAATTTGGAGATGGATAATTCAGAGCTGAAAAATCAGAGAAGGGACAGTTCAGAGACAGACAATTCAGAGATGGTCATTTAGGAAAATAGACAATTCTGAAAGGGAACTTTGATTGTGAGCAGTGAATTTAGAGATGGAAAAGTCAAGTAAAAATGCCAGGTGAATTAACTCACATATAAAAACATGCTTTAATGAGTTGATTTTATTTAGAAACATCTATGGGTAAAGTATATGAAATAAGAATCTTGTACATAGAAGCTACACATTTTGAGCTAGGTTTCTGACAAACATATGACTGAATGCATACAGTATTTAAATAATCAAACACAATGTAAAATAATTCTTAGTTTAACAGAACCTTGTTATGTTTACAAAATGCTTTTAAAAAATTGCAAAAAAGTTTGATCATTACACCAGATTCAGAATTTCCATGATTGTAAACAAAAGTGCTTTTTGTAAACTGTGATAAGTCAAATATTTATTCAGTTAGGTTAGCGTTGTGGCTACAGCCATGTAAGTAATCAGTGGAATTATAAGTACCATAATTGGATACATTGTGGTAAAGATGGGAATCCAATTCATGATATCAGCAGTGAATAGAATGGAATTTTCCTCATGACATAGGAAAATTTTACCTGGTCAACATATTTTGAAGTTCAGTCCAAGAGTTATTGTTCTCAATTGAAGGAAGCTGATGGTATCTCCAAATATTGCATGTAATAGTCTCAGTTTTTGGTAAAGTCGCCTGTGTGACCTGATACTAATTTCCAATTACTGACTGAACTATAACCCAAGAATGTTCTTCCGATTCTTCCTCTTGTCATTTGATTGATGTGCAAACACTCACAATGTCAGTTTCTCCTGAAGATGCAGCATGCATGTGATCAGAAGGCACCTTGGTAGTTTCTCCATTGAGAGTGTGTCAGTGGCCTTTGCAGGAATGATTACTGCATCACCATATTTCCTTCCTCTCATTTTGTCTATATGGTAAAAAGAGCTTTCAAAAAACTAACATTCTTTTTCCCATTCTGATTTCAAGAAATTCAAGGGACATTATGAAAATAGCTATCGCATGCACATAAGAGAATGGTCTTATTGAGTAATTGTTGAGAAGGTGCATAGTTAGATTGAAAAGTAACTTTTTTCAACTGTGTTGCTGCATTTCTTATTAAGTAGACCTTATGACATCGCCTAATTGTGTGGCTTATGTTGGTATTACTTGGCAATTGCTATTATTCAATGAAAGAATCTGGATTAGAACAAAAGTTTTAAAAATGTAATATCACTGGTAAAAGTTAAACACAAACACTCAATCATATGTTGACATGTAACTGAACCCAAAGACATTTCTAAAAGTAAAATCAGTTAATCACGTTTTTACTGAATTGTCACCTCTTTGAATGGCCCCTTTTCCAAATTGTTCATTCTCTGAAATGTCTGTCTCTGAATTATCTGTCTCCACATTGTTATCTCTCTGAATTAACCTTTCTCCAAAACATCCATATCTGAATTGTCTATCTCCGAATTGTCCCTTCTCCAAATTGTCCACTCCAAATTGCCTCCTAATTGTCCAGACACTGGCAAGGGACCTGGGAAGGGTAGGTTAACCCTGTAGATTGGAGGAGTGGAGGTGGGAATGCATCCAATTTCCTTCAGGCAGCTACTTCATTCCTGAGTGGTACCACAAACATATCAGTATACCTAAAATGTATTGCATCATTTTAAATAGTTTTTATTTGGTGTTGGATCATGCGGGTGTTAAGTATTTGTTAAAAGAAGTAAACTCATACAATTTTACTTTGTCCATTACAGGATGGTCATGCTGGCTGGGGCGGTGGTAAGGGTACTGTAGGTCCTGGCGATAATTATATGCTGCAGGTTCGAGGATCCAATAGACTTAATACCAAGGCAATCCAGGTTAGTGTCCCAAACTGAGCTACATTCCAATAGACTTAATGCCAAGGCAATCTGGGTCAGTGTCAGAACTGAGCCACATTTCTTAATCTCATTTGTACAAGATCTTGGTCTAAGCAGTATGTACTTGGATATGCTTTATAGACAAGAAAATTCAGTATTTGTTACAATTCCTACAGGTTTGCTATGTGCTGATTCTAACACTGATGTCATATAAATGTATAACATACCTTTCATACATATCTGTTTTCACAAGTGGTGTGATGTAAGATCTGAAGATTTTTATGCTTTTGCTGTTTGCAGTCAGCACTTCTTGATTTGTCTTCTCTGCCGATATATTTGTCCATCCTGATCATCAGTACCCTGAACCATGCTGTGCACATCTGTACTTCCATCTGTCTGTCTGTCCATCCTGCACATCTGTACTTCTGTCTGTCTGTCCATCCTGCACATCTGTACTTCTGTCTATCTGTCCATCTGGTACATCTGTACTTCCATCTGTCCATCTGGTACATCTGTACTTCCATCTGTCTGTCCATCCTGCACATCTGTACTTCCATCTGTCTGTTTGTCCATCTGGTACAGCTGTACTTCTGTCTATCTGTTCATATGGTAATCTGTACTTCCATCTGTCCATCTGGTACATCTGTACTTCCATCTGTCTGTCTGTCCATCCTGCACATCTGTACTTCCATCTGTCTGTCTGTCCATCCTGTGCATCTGTACTTTCAGCAATCTGTCCATCTGGCACATCTGTACTTCCATATGTCTGTTCATCTGATACATCTCTATTTCCATCTGTCTGTCCATCTAGCACATCTGTACTTCCATCCATCTGTCTCTGTCCATCTGGCACATCTGTACTTCCATCCATCTGTCTCTGTCCATCTGGCACATCTGTACTTCCATTCATCTGTCTGTCCTTCTGGCACATCTGTATGGCCATCTGTTTGTCTGTCCATCTGGCACATCTGTACTTCCATTCATTTGTCTGTCCATGCTGCACATCTATACTTCCATCCATCTGTCTGTCCATCTGGTACATCTGTACTTCCATATGTTTGTCTGTCCGTCCTGCACATCTGTACTTCGTTCTGTCTTTCCATCTGGTACATCTGTACTTCCATCCATCAATCTGTCCACACTGCACATCTATACTTCCTTCTATGTGTCTGTACATCTGGCAAATCTTCCATTCATCTGTCTGTCCTGCTGTGCAACTTGCAAGATTGCACAAATGCCAAACCTAGTTGACAAATGAACTTTTGATGCATATGTTTATGCATATGTAGATGAACAAATTTATAAGCTTGTGAACTTAAGAATTTTTGGGAGAAAATCTTGTTTGTGTGATCAGGATGACAAAATCCATTCTAGTTAGAGAAATGAAATTTTGGTGGCAAAGTTTGTATTATGATTAGATGACCAGATTAAATATTTTGGGTCATTTCAGGAAATTTTCAACTTTCTACACATTAATAGCATGACTGATGTAACAATAAGGAGAGTTTATATAGAGTAGTATTGATGACAGTGTCAGGGCATGTTGTTTATATCTCCTTTATTTATCATTCTATATAGGTGGTATAGCTGCTGTTTGGTAGGAATATTGCTGATTATCAGGTTATCAATGTTGTGCTGAAGATGTAATGAGGCTTAGTTTTAAGTGGGTCTTTAAATGTATGTAATAAGGGTTTGTTTTAATATGCAATAAGGTTTTGTTTTAAGTGGGTCTTTAAATGTGTGTAATAAGGGTTTGTTTTAATATGCAGTGAGGCTTGTTTTAAGTGGGTGTTTAAATGTATGTAATAAAGGTTTGTTTTAATATGCAATGAGGTTTGTTTTAAGTGGGTCTTTAAATGTGTGTAATGAGGCTTAGTTTTAAGTGGGTCATTAAATGTGTGTAATGAGGCTTAGTTTTAAGTGGGTCATTAAATGTGTGTAATGAGGCTTTAGTTTTAAGTGGGTCATTAAATGTATGTAATGAGGCTTAGTTTTGAGTGGGTCATTAATGTATGTAATGAGGCTTAGTTTTAAGTGGGTCCTTAAATGTGTGTAATGAGGCTTAGTTTTAAGTGGATCCTTAAATGTGTGTAATGAGGCTTAGTTTTAAGTGGGTTGTTAAATGTATGTAATGAGGCTTAGTTTTAAGTGGGTCGTTAAATGTATGCAATGAGGCTTAGTTTTAAGTGGGTCATTAAATGTATGCAATGAGGCTTAGTTTTAAGTGGGTCATTAAATGTATGTAATGAGGCTTAGTTTTAAGTGTACATTAAACTGTATATCCTGAGGCGTAATTTCCAGTTCAACTTTTAGGACAAGTTTTTATTTATACCTGTATCACCTTCACTTTCATCAGATCTCCAAGTTAGGATGTGTATTCTTTTCATGGCTGTCATTAATGATTACAGAAATTTGTTGAAATGTGACTGGGGATTGGTGCTGGGTGTAGGCTGAGTTCAGATCCATGGTAAATTGAGTTTTGGGGCAAGTTTCTGTTTGACTCTGATTGAATCTCTTCATCACATGATCAGGGACTTAACATATTAAATTTATTTAATATTTAGAGAAGTACTAGTTACTGCATTAATTTATTTCCCTGACCTACTTGTCATGGTTGAATTACAATATTTTTAGAAACTGTTGGTGCAGTAGTCATTAACCTATGTACTTGTGATGTTTATTCTTTGTTGATTTATTTCTTATTAATTGGAGTTCTGTTTACAAAGGTATTTCTTATTAATTGGAGTTCTGTTTGTGGAGGATTTGTTGACATTGTGTCTGGGGAGTAGTGTCTGTATCTATTATTGGGTCAAAAACTAGGACATGATTAATATTTTAAGGCTGGCTTCTGTTTAACATAATATCTGTTTGACTTTAGACATGGAGGCATTTAATTGTTATAGGTCACTATACAATAATTAGGTCTCAATGACCCACTTTTTTATTTGAATGATTTTTGTATTTTTTATTTTGTTTATATATCTT
Source organism: Megalonaias nervosa (assembly GCA_016617855.1). Taxonomy (NCBI): domain Eukaryota; kingdom Metazoa; phylum Mollusca; class Bivalvia; order Unionida; family Unionidae; genus Megalonaias; species Megalonaias nervosa. The sequence goes on along the minus strand of JAECUM010003375.1, from coordinate 89,461 downwards.
GGCAGTTATGAAGTCTAGAGTTGCCATATCACTCTTCTGTATATCCACCTATTGATATGTCCATCTGTATAACCACCTACTGATATGTCCATCTGTACATCCACCTGTTTGTGTGTCCATCTGTATATCCACCTGTTTGTGTATCCATCTGTACATCCACCTGTTTGTGTATCCATCTGTATATCCACCTGTTTGTGTATCCATCTGTATATCCACCTGTTTGTGTATCCATCTGTACATCCACCTGTTTGTGTATCCATCTGTATATCCACCTGTTTGTGTGTCCATCTGTATATCCACCTGTTTGTGTATCCATCTGTATATCCACCTGTTTGTGTGTCCATCTGTATATCCACCTGTTTGTGTATCCATCTGTATATCCACCTGTTTGTGTATCCATCTGTACATCCACCTGTTTGTGTATCCATCTGTATATCCACCTGTTTGTGTATCCATCTGTACATCCACCTGTTTGTGTGTCCATCTGTATATCCACCTGTTTGTGTATCCATCTGTACATCCACCTGTTTGTGTATCCATCTGTACATCCACCTGTTTGTGTATCCATCTGTATATCCACCTGTTTGTGTGTCCATCTGTACATCCACCTGTTTGTGTATCCATCTGTACATCCACCTGTTTGTGTATCCATCTGTACATCCACCTGTTTGTGTATCCATCTGTATATCCACCTGTTTGTGTATCCATCTGTACATCCACCTGTTTGTGTGTCCATCTGTATATCCACCTGTTTGTGTATCCATCTGTATATCCACCTTTTTGTGTGTCCATCTGTATATCCACCTGTTTGTGTATCCATCTGTATATCCACCTGTTTGTGTGTCCATCTGTATATCCACCTGTTTGTGTATCCATCTGTATATCCACCTGTTTGTGTGTCCATCTGTATATCCACCTGTTTGTGTGTCCATCTGTATGTAATAATTTGAGGAGCATGCATTTTAACTTAATGAAAAAGCCAGTTGTAGGTACTTGTAGTTTATATAGCTTTTATTCTGCAATCAATGTTTGTAAAAGAAATGTATGCTAATTTTATTTATCATGTTCCAGCTTTTCTGCTTTATGTCCTATCATGATGTATAGTCATTGTATATATCACATATGGCTATCCATGTATATCATGTCTGTCTGTCTATATTATGTTTGTATGTCTATCTATATCATATCTCCATTCATCTATATCATGTCTGTCTGTCTATATCATGTCTTTCTGTCCATCTGTGTCATATCTGTCTGTTTCTATATCATGTCTCTATGTCTGTCTATATCATGTCTGTCCATCTTTATCATGTCTGTCTATTCATCAATATTATGCCTGCCTGTTCATCTATATGTCTGTTTATATCATGTCAGTCCATATATATTGTGTCTGTTTGACCATAGAAGTCTCCATCTGGGAGTCAAGTTTATAATTTGTCTCTGAAGAAAGAGACGAGTTCCATGAGTAGTCAGATTTTATTAATTTAAGAAATTTTTCATATTCTTCAGGTGGCTATGTCTGCTTCTTCACTGAATTCCAATGATGTGTTTGTCATATTCACCAAAACTTCAGTCTACATCTGGTCAGGAAAGGTAACTCCCATAAATTTCTAGTCAAGTTAGATCTTAGTGAATTAACATTGGGAACGAGTTGTCTGTGTTAATGTTAGTAATCAGCAAAATCATTAAAGTGATTACAAGTTTCAGTTAGCGGTTCATTTTATTAAAACAGTTTAGCGGCTTTAACATGCTATTGTCTGCAGATCTTTGCCTTGTAGCCACCTGACATCTGCTAGTTTAATGTATGATTAATGCATAACTTAGAAATACAGGTGATGCTCTGTTTATGCCATATGTTCCTGAGGTTATGTCATTAATCGAAAAGCAAAATTGAAAATAGTTTTTTTCCCATAGGATTCTTGTAAAGTAAGGACATTCTTGTGCAAATTATACCTCTTAAGTTTTCAAGTAATGATTATTTATAGATAATTTTCTTGCAGATTAATACATATAGCCATTCAGCATATAGGTGCCTGCAATGGTGTAAAGACCAGCAAGGTGGTGCAAATTGAATGCTATATCTTCACTATAAATGGCATTAAAATAAAAGTGCATAAAAATAAAATTGGTGTATTGCAAGTGTCACCTTTATAACAAATTTGTCATTGGTTTTAAAATAAAGATTTATAAAAAAAGAGTTTAATTAATAAAAATAACAATAGTTGAATAAGAGCCAGACGTGAAATTAATAGCGCAGTCATCTTTTGGTGAACTAGATAATCAAAGATATTGGTACTTTTCAGAACAAATTGTAATGCCAACTTAGAGTTGTAGATAGTTCTTCAGTCATAAGGAAAGATATTTTTGCTCACCAGGCCATTAGACAAGGGTGGGCAAAATACAGCCCTTGACCTGGTTTTATCCATTAATTTACATCATAGGGTGTGGCTTTAAAGTCAGTATCCAGACTATACCCAGGAAAAGTTGCCAATGCCTTCCCTAAGGTCTAGTGAGTTTATAGCATGGCCATATGTTCATCATCTGTCAAGTCTGTCAACATTTACTTGTTACCACTATGAAGGCCATAGTTTGGCAATGTTACCACTTGTTACTACTTTAAAGGGGGGCCCCGAGTGGCCGAGTGGTCTAAAGTGCTGATCGTTACGGATCACTGCCATCTCACCTCTGTCTGCGTGGGTTCGAGTCCAGGCTCGGCTAATGTGGGTACGTGAGAAAGCCTGCCAGTAGCTTCTCGTGGGTCGGTGGTTCTTCCCGGGGTTTTCCAGGGTTCTTCCTCCACCATTAATACTGGCCGCCATGTATAGCCTATCTTGTGCTGAAAAATGGCGTTAAACCCTATAACAACAACAACAACAACTACTTTAAAGGCCATGTTTTTTATTCAGTTTTGATCAGGCTGGAATATTTTTTTATATTATTAATACATGGTTCATTAAATATTGAAAAATCTATGAATTTGAGGTCTTGCTGTGAATTTTGAGAAAAATTGGTTTTTCTGTGAAAAGTCTTTGAATGTTTTGAAAAACTCATTGTAATTTCCCTGACATATTTTGAATTTGTCTGAGGGAGCACAGATTGTTAGAACTGAACATATTACTTTTAAAGTCATAATTTTGTTTTATTTATGTACCATCCAAAATAAGAAATAAACAAACTTTGATAAAATTGGGTCTATCAATCGACAGTTCCTTTGCTGCAGGGTATGCAAATTGGTTCGGTGCTTTTTCTTCTTTTATATGTATTTATGCAGTTTACAGTCACTTTCATAAACAAAAACTGACATAACAAGGAAGTTCAATGCTTTGAAGTCGTAATGCTTGTATTTACCACGAAACAGCACATCAAATATGGCTTTGACATCTCAGTGCTTGTATTTACTATGAAACAGTACATCAAATCAGGCCTTGAAGTCTCAGTGCTTGCATTTATCATGAAATGATACATCAGATCAGGCCTTGAAGTCTCAATGCTTGTATTTATCATGAAATGGTACATCAAATCAGGCCTTGAGGTCTCAATGCTTGTATTTATCATGAAACAGTACATCAAATCAGGCCTTGAAGTCTCAGTGCTTATATTTATCATTAAACAGTACATCAAATCAGGCCTTGAAGTCTCAGTGCTTGTATTTACCATGAAATGGTACATCAAATCAGGCCTTGAAGTCTCGGTGCTTGTATTAACTATGAAATGGTATATCAAATCAGGCCTTGAAGTCTCAGTGCTTGTATTTATCATGAAATATTATCTCAAATTGGGTTTGAAGTCTCAATATTTGTAATTACATGGAAACAGTATATCAGTCAACACTTTTTGTGCAAGAACTCGAGTTCAAAATTGTTCTTAGTGTATACCTACATCATCCAGATCTGCCAATATGGTAGAGGGACCCAGGTATAAATTGAATGATTCTGATTTAAGATATAAATTGGTAAAGCTTTTTTGAAATTGGACATGATTGTGAGTTTCTGGTTCAAAAAGTTTAGTGAATACTCAGTTTGGATTATCTAGTTAGTTGTTCTATATATAATAAGGCAGCTTGTGATAGGGCTATGGAACATAAAAATATTATTAAATTAATATGTATATGCAATGTTGATTTGAATTATTGTGTCAATAAAAATTCTCATATGGCAATTCATTGAAGTGAAGCAACATAATTTGAAGATTAATAATTTATGGACTCGTGCAGATTTTCTCGTACTTGTCTTAGTGCAGTCAAATTCAACATCCTGTGATGTAAATAAAGCAGATTAAAGCTGGTTTTGGCCCAGAACCTTCCAGCGGGCCATAGGTTATACCTGCCTAGCCTAGTGTAAAATAGTTCTTGAAGTTTTATAAATGAAGTGACAGATTTAAGTTCATAACAAAGGAAAATGCAGAAATACATAATTCATCAATAATTTGAATTTTGATTAGTTTAAAAAGAAAACTCACAGAGGAAGAGGGGAGTTTATGAAAGAACTAGCTAGTTAATGGGTAATGGCTAAAGTAACTTGTCTGATACTTCTGTGGCTAATAACTTGTTTGGTTCTCCATGACTAAAGTAACTTGACTGATACTTCCATGACTAAAGTAACTTGCCTGATTCTTCCATGACTGAAATAACTTGTCTGGTTCTTCAATGACAAAAGTAACTTGTCAGATACATCCATGATTCATTTTGTGTTTCAGGGAAGCACTGGAGATGAGAGAGAAATGGCAAAGAGAGTGGCTCAGATATCACCTAGGTAACAGAATCAGATAATTTTTCTTGATGCTAGCAACACATTATGGAAACTATAACATTTCTCCATCAATACTTTACCTGATTAACATTAGAAATTACTTTCTAGTACCTCCAGAATGCAGCCCTCCCTAAAAGATGAAAAGCATTTTTTGGGTGTCAGTTTATGAAATAGACAAAGGGAAGTAACTCTTACAAATTAACTCCCCTGTTTTGTTAGGTAGCCACTTGTGTCAAAGATGTTTATATATATGATATAACAGGTATAATCAACTTTTTGAGTTTCACAATGAATTTATTTGTGTTTTTGCAGTTTATACCGGTTGTCATTATCCATGTGATTGCGATAGATAATATTCATTGTCTCTGTTATTGTTTTATGTTGCTTATTTCAGATCATTACTTTGTGGCGTGAGTTTGCCTATTTGTACAGTTTGTGTGCTATTGTATGCATGTGTTTGTTTTGTTTAATTCATCTCTCTTTCATTGCAGAGATGTCACTCAAATAGAAGAAATGCTGACATTTTAAAAGTCTCTGAGAATAACCATGAGATTTGTTTGTCATATGTGAAATGTTCTTCATTACATCTGGTGCATGGGCATATTGTGGGCTGAGGATGTTTGGTCTAATATGCTGAAAAAAATATCTTAGAATCCTGTGTAATATGTATTATATGTAAAGTTCTGTCACCGAGTGAGTTGGGTGAATCTCTGACTTTTTATAATAATGTTTGGCAGCCCACAAGGTCGAAGTCCATATCCCTGCCCATGCAATGAATGGGGGATATGGAAGCTGGTCATTTGGAATTATCATATGACTTTGCGAGCTGGTCCAGTCAGCAAGTCATGCGTCAAACAGTGTACTCTGTATTGGCTGTCAACCAAATAGTATTGAAGTCCAGACAATTAAGGTATTGCTTTAGCGGTTATGTATGTGATTTTTCCTCATAACTGACAGTCATCTCGTTGATTGACAGTCCCTACAGCGATGGTGTCCTACAACCAGTGGACCAGAATGTCTGGCCAGCAACCATACTGACATTATCGCTGGTACTGGCATCACATTGAGAACCATCCAGGCAGATGTCAAGTCTGGCCCAACCAGCTTCACCAGACTGGATTTCCACAGTTAGACCACATTTTCCAGGATAGATATGACATGGCTGGCTCTGCTGGAGTATCAGACTGGTACGACTTTGTCAATGCATGTGGATGATTTGACTTGATCATTGCCATTTGGCATGATGTACCCTTGGACACAAAATGTACAGGAGGACACTGCCCTGCACCTGGGTGATGATACTGATTTACATGGTCATTTTGATCCCACTATGGAAATAACAGGATTGAGCTTCAAGGCAGCCATTGGGAAAATATTTAGAATTTTGCCCTCCTCCCCTAGCAGTAAATTCTTCTGATAAAATCAAGGCTTCTGTAAACGTGGATGATGACAACAAAAAAATTATTCTTGTGAATTTTATCTCTAATCTTCAAAGATTGCAGAGATTAGCAGGTGTCTTTCCACCAGAATTTTTAACCACAGTAATTCCAGGATTTTAATTTTGGTGGGTCATATGCTGGGAAAATTCTTTCTGGAATCTCAATATAACACATCATTCTCTACAGCAACTTCAGGGTACCTGGATGACATACCTCATTCATGGCATCTTCAGGTTACCTGGATGGCATACCTCAATCACAGCAACTTCAGGGTACCTGGATGGCATACCTCATTCACAGCAACAGCAGGGTACCTGGATGACATCTCATTCACAGCATCTTCAGTGTACCTGAATGGCATACCTCATTCACAGCAACAGCAGGGTACCTGGATGACATACCTCATTCACAACATCTTCAGGGTACCTGAATGGCATACTTCATTCACAGCAACAGCAGGGTACCTGGATGACATACCTCATTCACAGCAACTACAGGATACCTGGATGACTTACCTCATTCATATCAACTGCATGGTACCTGGATGACATACCTCATTCACAGCAACTGTATGGTACATGGATGACATACCTCATTCACAGCTACTGCATGGTACATGGATGACATACCTCATTCACAGCACTGCAGGATACCTGGATGACATACCTTCTTCACATCAACAGCAGGGTACCTGGATGTCATACCTCATTCACAGCAACTACAGGATACCTGGATGACATCCCTTATTCACATCAACAGCAGGGTACCTGGATGACTTACCTCATTCATATCAACTGCATGGTACCTGGATGACATACCTCATTCACAGCAACTGTATGGTACATGGATGACATACCTCATTCACAGCTACTGCATGGTACATGGATGACATACCTCATTCACAGCACTGCAGGATACCTGGATGACATACCTTATTTACGTCAACTTAGAATTTTGCCCTCCTCCCCTAGCAGTAAATTGCCGTAGAGAATGATGTGTTATAGTGAGATTCCAGTGAGAATTTGACTTACCTCATTCATATCAACTGCAGGGTACCTGGATGACATACCTCATTCATAGCAACTGTATGGTACATGCATGACATACCTCATTCGCAGCCACTGCATGGTACCTGGATGACATACCTCATTCACAGCAACTGCAGGATACCTGGATGACATACCTCATTCACATCAACAGCAGGGTACCTGGATGACGTACTTCATTCGCAGCAACTGCAGGGTACCTAGATGATATACCTCATTCACAGCTACTGCATGGTACCTGGGTGACATGCCTCATTCACAGCAACTGCAGGATATCTGGATGACATACCTTATTCACATCAACTGCATCGTACTTGGATAACATACTTCATTCACATCAACTGCATCGTACTTGGATGACATACCTCATTCACATCAACTGCATCATACTTGGATGACATACGTCATTTACAGCAACAGCATGGTACCTGGTTGACATACCTCATTCACATCAGCTTAAGGGAACCTAGATGATATACCTCATTCACAGCAACTGCAGGATACCTGGATGACATACCACATTCACATCAACTACATCATACCTGGATGACATACCTCATTCACAGCAACAGCAGGGTACCAGTCATTCATATCAACTGCAGGGAACCTAGATGACATACCTCATTCACAGTTTAATGTGGAGAAGTCACATTGTTTTCCTTCTCTTCACTTTTTACAACCTATTATGGAGCTTCTGAGTCCTAGCTGTCTTGTTCATCGTCCTTCCAAATGTATTGACAGTATAATTCATGTGTTGGAATTGACTTTTGCAAATATGGCATTTTCAGCAAGGGAATTCCAACAACCCTTCAACCTGCTTATTGTGGCAATGGACCTCATGTATCTTGGCAGCCTTTACATGCACCCTTAGCAAATGGTTTTTCAGGCACAGTGGCACATGTACTCATGCCACTTGGGTGTGTTTCCTAGTGGTACCTGTTCTCATGCCACCTGGGTGTGTTTCCTAGTTTATTTACATCAGAAAACTTTAAATCCAGGAAGAAAGGTCCAGAATTTCCAGTGTCAGAAATAAAACTGATTATAGCTGTTTGTTGTGTTTGAAATCCTTAAAACATAAATTTCAGAAATATGGACTTCTTTATCATTGGGAACAAATTTCTTTGAAATAGAATAAACTTAAAATAAGTGCTCCCTGTCATTGACTGTAATAGATGCTAATGCCAGGTAACAGTTGTCAGTTACTGTAGTAATATTATTGACTGTAATTGATGCAAATTTCAGGTAACACTGGTCAATTACTATTGTAATATTATTGACTGTAATAGATGCAAATTTTGGGTAACAGTAATCAATTACTATTGTAATATTATTGACTGTAATAGATGAAAATTTCAGGTAACATTGGTCAATTACTGTTGTAATATTATTGACTGTAATAGATGCTAATTTCAGGTAAAAGTTGTCAATTACATTGATAATATTATTGACACTTTAATTGTATTTTTATTATGCACTGATATATAATGTATTGTCCATTGTTACTCGTCATATAGAAGCATAAAACCAATTAGTGCATGCTGTTGCAGAACAAGTTCTATCATATATACAAGAACTATTATAGGAATGCTAGTTCCATTTGAGCATTATTCTCAAACACTGGAATAAATACATTGATAAATAGCTTTCAGAATATTTGTCTATATCTTCCTCAGATATGTTGTATTATATGACACTCTATTCTATTGCACGGTATTGGATTCTCCCAGTAATACATGCCAGTATTGTAATGGGTTTTTAACATTAACATTAAGACTGCCAATCAAAATGCATCTGCCATTACACAGCACAAAAGTGGTGTTTATATTCTTGAGGCCCATAGGTTTTACCCAGAGGTTGATGCAGGAAAAACCACTTGGATGTAAATTAAAAATTCATGCAAGCTCACAAAAAAAAAAATGTTGTTCAAATGATGCTTAACAACACTTTAGCAATCCCAGAAATATGACTACAGTTTGCACCTTCAGATGTGATATTTCACTGGAATTGCACTGTTCTTGGAAATTATTTGAGAAGATATTCACAAATAATTTAATTTTGCATCTCAGAAAATGTATATGTGACACTAAATGGTGTAAAAAGACTTAAAATGAGGTCTAAACATGATGATCAAAAAGACCAATTTGGACCAATGACTGTTAGAGACAAACTCATATAAAGTAAGTGCCAAACCCAAAATTACAGTATATTTAAAATTTAATGACTACTTAATATGACTCTTTGTTGTGCCTAGAAACTCTACAAGTCCTTGTTATCATAATCTATTTATTAAATTTTATTCCCAGTTTGTTGACTGTTAATGAAGACACATGCAACAGCAAAAGTCCATTTTTACACTGTGAACTAATATAATTGTCGTAACATTAGGCATGCATTATATATCTTTTATGCCAACCAGTCTTTATTACATAATGAAAAGTAGAAATGCCTTTAAACAACATGTTCTTAGAAACTGCCTGACAGAATTTTGACCAGATGCAACAGAGCATTCTGGCATGAAGAACTCTCAGATTTGTGCAGATGATACTGATTCACCATCAGAAATAGTTACTTAAAATCAGTCTCATGAAACTGCTCAACAGAATCAAATATCAGGTTGGTCAAGTGGTAGTTAAATTGTTGTTCATACATTGAGTTTGAAGATGACCATGACATCTCTAACTGGATTGGTTTGTATGAGTACATGAGTGGCTGATGAGGCCAATTTGTACTCTAAACTGTCTGTGGCATGCTGGACTGGAGATGCCGTTACTCAGGGCTGCTTGATCAATAAAGGATGTGCTGCATGCAGTTCAAAGATTTATGCTGCTTGTTCTTTTGCACTTCTTCTGCGATTCTTTCAATTCTCTGTCTGTAGATTAAGTATGGATGAAACTGTGCCAGTTGGATTAATCCAGTGCAAGATCTTCCCAAGATTCATTGTCAGCATTAGATTGTTTCAGGAATAACTTAAGTTAATCTTTGAAAGTGTTTCTTCTGACCTTTCTGAGATCACTTTCCATCTTTCAGCAGCAATGTTAAGTTATGTTTAAATTGAGAATGACATGGGGATGTTTAATGCCCCATGCAATATTTCATTACACAAAACAATAGCCATTAATACTGGCCGCCATGTATAGCCTATCGTGTGCTGAAAAATGGCGTTAAGCCCCACAACAACAACAACAAAAACAAAACAATAGCCCTAATGGTTTTCAGACTTTGTTAGTTTGGATCAGTGTTTCCCAAAATGTGGTACTTGTATAAACACGAGTGGTATGTGAAAGGGTTTCAGGGGGAATGTGGCTGAAAATAAATTACTAAAATTCACAACAACAACAACAAACAAACAAACAAACAAAAACGTACTGGGAAAAGGGATACGCCGATAAGGCCAATGTCCCAAAATGTTTCAGCAAATGTTAAAAGTTTGGGAAACACTGATTTGGATGTATGATTACAGCTGTTTTGTTCTGAACTTAAACTTTTTTATGATCATTGTTTTGCAGAGAGCCAGTAATGGTGTTCGAAGGACAAGAGAAGGACAATTTCTGGAATGTTCTGGGAGGAAAACAGGAGTATGCCAGTGATAAGAGACTTCAGGCAGGTTTCATAGTATTAGATACAGCTACATTTTTATACACTTGCCAGAAGGTGGAGTGTGTCATGCCATGACGTTCATCCCAATGTCCACCTGGCCATCCATCCATCAGTTCACTATTTCATTTCCATGCAGTAACTAGAGTTCACCATGTGCCACTGGCAAATGTTACTATAGCATGTATTTCCTGGAAAGGAAGAATTTGTCAAATTTAGGGGCCCAAGGTCAAAATCAGTGTAATTTGGCTCAGTCGTTTTTAGTTGGCTTGCACTTGGGGTTAGGAGGAAGTGGATCAGTTTTAGGGGTAAAATGCTGAAAGATCAAGGTCGCTATGACTGAATGAAGAATTTTTTTTTGACACAGTAGCATTAGTACTACATCACAGACCTAGCAGGCTAAACATTGTAGATCGCTTGCACTTGAAGTAAGGAAGAAGCTTGATGAAAAAGAATAATGGTTTCAGCATAATAACTTTAGTTCTAGACCAAGTACCTGAACTAAAGTGTTTTTGAGGTTTTGTACTTAGTGACCTGTTGATTTTCAGTCAAAAGATCAAAGTTAATTATGTATGTGAATCATAGAAAATATTGGTTTTGCACGGTAACTTTTTGTTCTAGAGTAAGTTCCTTGACTTGATATGTGGATGAGTTGCACTTAGCGTAATAGAAAAAAAAATTATTATTCGGGTCTTATGGCCCAAGGTCATGGTAAGTCTAAAAAGAAAATAAAGGTTTCAGGGTTTCAGTACAATAAGTTTAGTTTAAGACAGCATGCCATAACCAAAGGTCAATGGTCAAGGTCATTGTAAGAAATTGGATGCAACCATTCATGTCTGTTCTTTATTATCAGAATTGTTTACTCATATGGTTTCACCATAGTTTATATGGAATATTTCACAAATTCAAGGAATCAGTTTTTCAGGCTTTCCAGTTGTATCGATATAGTGCTTGATAATACTATACTTTTTAAATTTAAGCATCTTTATTATTAGCAGTGTATCCATTATCTGTTAATCATATGGATTTGATGTTGTGAAGAAATGTTGATGAATAAAACAATGGGATTTATGATAACTCTGAATAGCAGACAAGATGGAGATGAAATTTACACTAAGAATTGTGACCTTGCCTCAGCCAGTTAATGCAAACTACTGTTCTTGGTAGAGAAGGGGGAGGGGCCAAAGGGTATCAGCTAATGAGAGATACTAGAAACAGTCACATGCATACTGGTAAGTTAGATTCATCATAGCTATTGATACTCCAGAAGTCAGTATTCATATGGCAAACTTTTGAGTAGGTGGCTATAATTACAGATTGGGCTTTGATTAATTACTGATGAGAGATCCATTAGGGTAAATAGGTTTTGCTGCAGGCAGGAGTCATGGACTATGAATATCTTATTGTAATAAAACAAACAGTTTGCAATTTAAATACATGAACACTGTTCTTGATTTGCAGTGAGAATAGTCGTATTGGGCAAATATCAGTGTCCTGAGTCAAAATCCAACAGGTGTCCTTTTCATGAAGGACATCTTAAGAGGATTCTGAAGGAGAATTCATAAAAGTCTTCTATCTGAACTGTTGACTCACACTCTGTGGAGTTGGTAGAACAGTTTGTAGAACCTGTTGACTGGTACTCATGGGTTGGTACAACAGTTGACTGGTATTCTGGGGTTGGTAGAACAGTTTGTAGAACCTGTTCACTGGTACTCTTGGGTTGGTACAACAATTGACTGGTATTCTGGGGTTGGTAAAACAGTTGTCTGGTACTCTGGGGGTTGGTAGAACTGTATTTTAACATAATTGAAGAAAAAGGTAAAAACATTGTTTGCTCCTGTCCTAAATAAAATATGCAGAGAAAATTCGATTAGGCATATAAGATAGTTGGCTGATCATGCAATTTATAGTGATCTGTTTAATTTAACAGCCATTAAAATCACAAAAATTATAGGACCCAAATTTGCCTTCATTATTATATGAATGAACTGCAAAAATTTAATTACATGTACACTAATATATTTCAATTTTTCAGTACTTTGTACCTTTTTTATACAAAATATTTTAGGAGGCAGAGAGTGTTCATCCTGCTAGATTGTTCCAGCTGTCTAATGCCTCAGGTAGATTCACAGTGGATGAAATCCCAGACTTTGAACAGGTGAGGTCCATCTGAATGTCTTTCAGTCAGTCCGACTGATATTCTGCTAATTTATCTGTATGTTTTTCTGTTTGATCTCTTTTTTTTTGTCTGTAGTAAGGCATGTTTATTTTATTATGTTGTCCATCTGTATGTCCATCTGTATGTCCATCTGTTACCAATTTCAGTTCTGTACAATAACTTGAGTTCTCTGCCATCTGTAGTTACCAGACACTGGATGGCTTGCATTTGAAGAGGTCTGTGAAATTGGGGGTCAAGGTCAATAGAGGGAAAATGGTTTCTGTACAAAATTAGTTCTACATTACATACTGGGACTAAACAGTTGATGGCTGGCACTTGTATGAAATAAGCTTGTTGATTTTGAGGTAAAAACATAAAAGGTCTCGGTTGCTGATCAAAAGCAGAAAAATTAATTCTACACTAATATTTGTTTTACATCACTGACATAGATCTAACTTTGTGGGTAGCTCACACTTTGGGGTAAGGAAACAAATTATTGATTTGGGAGCAAAAAAGTCAGACATTAAGTTTACAGTGACTGAAAGAAAATGAGAAGGTTTTCACACACATGGACCAAATTTTGTAGATGACTTGAACTGGGAGTGAGGAAGAAAACTATTAATTTTTTAGGTCAGACATCAAGGTTACTGACTAATTTGTGTGCAAAATGCAGTTTGTGACCATGTACCTTCACAAAAATTTATGAATGACCTAAATTGGGCATGAAAGCAGAATGTCAATATTTCCATCAGTTGGTCAAGGTCACTGTGACAGAAGGTTTGCATAATAACTTTGATTCTAGAAAATATATCATGACAAATATTTGTGGAGGGTTTGCACTTTTGGTGTGGAACATGCTTATTGATTTTGGGATCAGAATGTCAATGGTCAGGGTCCATTTAGCTCAAAGAAAAGAGACTTTTGCTGCAGAACTTTAGTTTTAGAGTAAGTTCATTGAATGACTCTCACACAAGTATAATACAAAAACAATGGCACTGACGGTAAGTTTAGATCAGGACCATATACACTGAACAAAAAGTGAGGCCACTGAGACCTGTTGGTCAGTGATTTCTAGGGTCAGAAAGTGAAGGTCACTGAGACCCATGGGTCAGTGATCTCTAAGGTGGACCAAGCCCTTCTTGAAGACTGTTAAATATGAGGCAAGCATATGCATGTAATCTTCATGGTATTCTTGTTTTGTTTTTCCTGAATGAGTTGTCTTTCCTGAATTAGTTGTCTTTCCTGAATGAGTTGATTTTCCTGAATGAGTTGTTGACTGTAATTTTATCTAAATAGTAAAAAGAAATAAGAGACTTCATTTTTGCTGAAAGGAAAAATTAAATATAATTGTTCTAAAATCTGAAATTTTAGTAATTTCTGCCAAGTTTTCTCATTTTACTTTAAAATAATTGGAGAAAGAAATGTTTTTTTTTTTTTTTTATATATATAGCTTAGAATTTCATAATTTTATCTCAGTTTCTGTGATGAATAAATTTCCAAATGTTATCAGCCATATTGTGTGTTCTGTGATTCTGAACATTAGCTATATTGTGTTCTTTGAGTCTGAACATCAGTCATATTGTGTGTTCTGTGAGTCTGAGCAATTCAGCATTTATGGGGAGAGAAAACGAGAGAGAGAGTGGTTCTGTTAAAAGCAGCAATGGCTATATGAATGACATTAAATCTTTGCAGCAAGATCTGGTGGCAGATGATGTAATGATCCTGGATGTGTGGGATGCTGTCTATGTCTGGGTTGGGGATGGATCCAACAAGTCCGAGAGGGAGGAGTCTGGCAGACTGGCACTTGTATGTATACTTAATAAGTGGATTTCTTTGATTAAGAGTCTATGAACCATTTATGTTTGTCTCCTTAGACTTTGGCATATTTCTTCTGATGCAGTAATGGTAGCTTTAGCAGTGTTTATGTGTTGTGTTGAAAATTTTTTTAAAAGTCACACTTCTTCTGCACATCTTTGTTGAAGGTCTTTCAGACATCATCAGCATCACAGTCACATCACACATCTTAAGCATGTACATGTTCAGTGTTTTTGTGTCACTCATCTTCTACATCAATGTTGTAAGGAATATTACAGTTACAGGTCCAAACAAGCTTCAATTTCCATCATTACGTCATTCACAAGCAAGAGACCATATTAATCACAGCACTTGTTTTATTACATATTTCTTTATTTTTTTTTTTAATTATAACATCATGACATAAACCTTGTAAGCCACGCTCATGGTCCACTATGCAGCATGATAAAAAGCCTGTTAGCCACAGTCTCGAGTCACATACAATTTAGTAAAGCCTCTTAGCCACAGAATCAAGCCTCTTTGCAACTTAGTAAAGCCTCTTAGCCACAGAATCAAGCCTCTTTGCAACTTAGTAAAGCCTCTTAGCCACAGAATCAAGCCTCTGTGCAACTTAGTAAAGCCTCTCACTGGGTAATGCAAAGTTATCGGTATGTATTATTAGTAGAATCTCAAAATGCTTCTTGGACATAAATTGACTAAACCAAATTATTGACCTTGCACTGTTTTCAAGATGCTGGATAATGCAGATTCTTTGAATGCTACATCAGTCTAGATCAACATGTTCACACTGGTATATGGCTTCAAATCAACATCAGAATTAATGAAATCTTAACTAAGCACAATTGTTTAAATTTCAGCTTCATTAGTGTCATATCATTGTGTGATTTACATATTTGTTATTATCTGTTTTGTTACTTTTTTAAGACCTAGGTTAATTTACATGGACTTATTTAAAACTATTTCTTGGTTTGCATCCTCAACCAGGAAAACATTTCAAACATTTGTCAAATGATACATTTATTTTCTTAATGCTTTTAATGTCCCACCACAATAATTGCAGAACACACATTGTCACCCTTGTATGTCCTCTGTTCTTTTGTCCCTTTGTCTGTCACACATTGGTTAACATTTGTGCTTGGGTCAGTTTTGCAGTCAGTGTTTTGGGGTATGTATATTCCAGTAATCACAATTTTATATGTAGATGATTTTTTTTTATATTCCAGTCATATTTTGTTATGATGTTGTCTGTTCATCTGTCTGTTACCAATTTGTCCAGTATCCACAGTTACCAAATCTTTTACACTATGGTAAGGAAGAACTTTATTGATTTCAGGCTCTTAGGCTCAAAAGTCAGAGTCACTGCGACTGAAAGAAGGACAATGGTTTGTACACTTTAAACCTGAGTTCTTGACCATCCTGAGTTTTCCAAACTATGGAGATAGCTTGTACTTGGGTTATGGAAAAACCAATTTGATTCCAGGGTCAAGAGGTAGTAGGTCAAGATCACTGACGGAAAGAAGAAAAATGGTTTCTGTACAACAACTTAAATTGGCCTTTATTTATGGATACCAAAAATTGTAGATGCTTACAACTAGGGAAAGGAAGAACCCTATTGATTCATGCATAGTAGCTCAAAGGTCAAGGTCACTGTGACAGAAAGAAGATAAATAGTTTGCACTCTTTAACTCAAGTTCTCCATCATCTGTGGTTACCAGACTTTGTAGATCACTTACATTTGTGTAAGATAGAATCAAAAGGTCGGACATTAGATTTGCTGACTGATAATAGAAAAATGGCTCCTTCACAATAACATTAGTATTACATCGCAGACCTTGCCCAAACTTTGCGGATGGCTTGCAGTTAAAGTAAAGAAGAAAACTGTTGTTTTTGGGACCAAGGTCAGAGTCACTCTGGCAGAAAGAAGAAAAATGGTTTTTGCACAAAAACGTAAGTCATTGACTTGGAGTAATTTTAAACATGGGGTGGGCATACAATATGTCATTCGCGGTACTCTTTGTTACTTTATTGTGATAATTTTCTGTTTTTTCTGTAGGAGTACATCAAGACTGACCCTTCTGGAAGAGATGAAGACACCCCTGTCTACATGGTCAAACAGGGCCGTGAGCCACCAACGTTTACTGGTTTCTTTGGAGTCTGGGACAGGAACATGTGGGATGTAAGAGATTTTTTACAAGTTGCATCATTTGTGGTGAAAATAGTGGGACTTTCCAGACTGTCATACATTTTATTTCTATTGCTTTGTAGTTCAGTTGTTTTGTTACTGGTTTGCTTTGTAGTTCAGTTGTCTTGTTGCTTGTCTACATTGTTGTTCAGTTGTTTTGTTACTTGGTTACTGTTTGTGATGTTTTAGGCATGAACAGTAAGTTACCTCAACTGACAAACAATTTTATGGATCCAAGTAGCTGAAAGGAATATGGTAAATTTATAGTACCTGTCTATTTATCTGTATGGGGGTACTGCCTGCTAACACACCTATCCACATACATACATCTATAGATATAAGCAGACAGTGAAACCCCTTGAAACTGAAAATGCTTGGGACCAAATTTCATTTTTAGCTTTGAGAGGATTTTGGTTTACTGATGGCATTGCAGATGTGAAACATTTTTGTTTATAAGCACTTCTGTGACTTGGGAGAAGTAGGAAGACAAATTATGAGTGACATCTGAGCTATGTGTGTATAAGAATGAATAAATTAAGAAAGCAGTTTGTTTTCTCCTATATTTACTAACCTGATTACATTGCATAAAATGCCTCCCACCCTTCCCAGCATCCTTTAAGGTCTTGCTCAAGTAAAAACCTATATATATACTGGTAGCCAAATAACTGGTAGAAAAAGGAGATAAAATGTTAGAGTTGCTTCCTTGTGTGTGTGTGTGTGTGTGTGTGTGTGTGTTTGAGAGAGAGATTTTTTTTTTTCCCCATCTTTCCAGGACAGTTGGATTTGGAGGTAGCAAAGAAAGTTGCCCAAATGTAATATGATCAAGTTAGTATTATGGGAAAAACATAATTTACAAAAAATTTGCTTTCAAGAAAGGTCAAAGGTCAGCTACAGCTACAATTGGTCATAGAACTTCACTGACTCAAGATTTTAAAGCATGTAAAAAAAATTTTGATGAAAATTTTTTTCTTACAACTACAAAGATATAAGATTTTACTCCTAAATCTCTCTTTAGAAAATATCAATGTACAAAATAGGTAAAATGGTTCAAATTTAGTTTGAACTTAAATACTACACTCCATGCATTTTACCAGTAGTCCTATATGTATAAAGTCATTTAGGTAACATGCTCAATATAGCATACTGCACTTTGTGGCTTGGGCATATGTGTACTGACAGCCTACACAATAACAGACTCTTTGGGCATATGTGTACTGACAGCCTACACATCAACAGATTCTTTGTGCATATGTGTACTGACAGCCTGCACATCAACAAATGCTTTGGGCATATGTGTATTGACAGCCTACACATCAACAGACACTTTGGGCATATGTGTACTGACAGCCTACACATCAACAGATTGTTCGGGCATATGTGTACTGACAGTCTACACATCAACAGAGTCTTTGAGGTAAAGAGTTAAAAGCTGGTTCTTTCTTATGGTGCAAAAATGTCAGTGTTTGTCAGAATAAATCTTTGTTGACATGTGACAGGTATTGTTTAACTTAACGTGCCCTTGGGACATTTTCTCACTGATAAGCCTACTACAGTATTTGTGCATTGTAAATAATCTGGTCCAATGTTATTAGGAATTTAGCAGCTGAAAATACATTTCCAAGTTTACACTGAGTTTAAGTTTTATGGGATTTTATGCAGTTGTTTTCTAGCCATGGTCAAGTTTTTGCAGTTAGCTTATGACCACATAATGTTTGGGATGTTATATGCATGCTACCTTACCTAAAATGATCAAACATGGTGAGTGGATGCATCTTGAATGCTCTATATTCTTTTTGCAAAGAGGTTGCATGTCAAACAGATTTTAAGAACAATTGCTTTTTAAAAATAATATAAAACTACATTAATCTCGGGTTTTTATCAACTCATTATTGACTTTGATATGTTCGAGAAGAATGTTCCTATTTTTTTTTTGTCTGCTGCAGTAGTTAGGTAGGTGGGGTGGGGTAGGTAGGTGGGGTGTGGTAGGTAAGTGGGGTAGGTGTCAGCACAATACTGGCTATACAGTACAAATTAGAAGTTCAAGTTTTTAAGTTGAAGATGATTTGTGAGGATAAAAATATTGAGAGAAAACAAAACTTTGGTCCAAAATAAGCAAACAGCACTTTAGTCTGGGTTTATTTTCTGCATGATAATGTTTACAGTGGCTACTGGAGACCAGTAAAGGTAGAGGTGAGGTATGTAATAATTGATTACACTCTGGATATGATTTTTTTTATTACAGAAAGGAAAGACCTATGAGCAGTTGCGAGATGAACTTGGTCAAGGCAATGAAGTCTTGACTCTGGTACAACAGGTAAGGCTAGTAGTATATTAGTTACCCAACTGAGCATTAAGGTCAAGGCAATGAAGTCTTGACTCAGGTACAGCAGGTAAGGCTAGTAGTATATTAGTTACCCAACTGAGCATTAAAGTCAAGGCAGTGAAGTCTTGACTCTGGTACGACAGGTAAGGCTAGTAGTATATTAGTTACGAACTGAGCGTTAAAAGCATGTAAATGAATTAATACAACATTTCAACATTAAGTACCATATAAATGTGGGTATAAATTGAGGTCAACTGCAAACTGCATAGCCCCAGATTTACTGTCTCATAATGCACCAGCAGTTCTGGATGTATGCAGATTGCTACGTCTAATCAGTAGAACAGACAACACAGACCCTGATTTGCCTGTGTATTATATGAAGTAATTTATGTTAGTAAACTGTTGTCCTTCTTACAGAAAATATTTGGACAAAGAAACTGATTGACCATGATGGGTACATACAGCTTTTCCTTTTTGAAAGTAGTCATTCTGGTCCATAACTGCAGACTGTCTCGTGTACTAAACCATGATATAACAAGAATCAATAATGATGCAACATTTGATGTCCTTGCCGAATCATACCAAAGACTTGTAAGAATGGTACTAACAGCTGCCTTGCTAGGCACTCAGCGTTAAGAGGTTAGTGTTAGGACTGGTCGTCCTGGTGTCAGGATAATGTGACTGCATGATGCCCCAGTCCTAGACATCACTATAAACTGCCACACTGCAGACATTATAGCGATATGACTGAAAAATTGTTAAAGCTACATTGAAAATCCAAATCACACACACACTCACATCTGATCCCTGCATGTATGTGGGTCGGGATGGGGTGGATAAATAAAATGCCAGTCAGACTTAAGTAAAAATATCGTAGTTGAGGTACATTATTGGCAACTCCATTATGTAATGAACCATGGTAAAGCAAGAATGATTGAAAATTTTGATAATTGCATATATTTATGTCATGGTAAAGCAAGAATGATTGAAAATTTGATAATTACTTAAATTTGTGTTGGAGGAAATAAAGTGACTATCAAAACTATAGTAATAATTTTAGTTTATGTATACTTAATGGTATTTGTATATTTAATTTTATCCAATAATAATGTTTATAAAAGTTAATATAGATCTAATATCAAGCTTCATGTTTTGTCATACATTGATGGACTGATTCAAGTACAGTGGTTTAGTATTTGTTATCAGATACATAGCAATAATGTTGTATCCAGAATCACATTATCACGAAAGTCATTTTAACGAAAGGAGAGCTGCATGAGTTTATTGTTGTCTGTAATTATCCTTGGATGTTGATGTCTGTAATGTTATGTAACTCATTTTAAACTTTGAGAGAGATTTAAGACTTTGGTAAAATGGGAGGTCTATCTTGGTGTAGACAGTGGTGTTATGACTTTGATTCACCACCAGAAATTTTGTGTGCATATATATATGCGGGAATGGATAATTAGAAAAAGTTTAGGAGCCATTATGAAGATGTTAGGTTTAAACGACATTCAGATATTCAGTTTAAGAGGTGCCATCACTTAATTTGGTCAACGAAGTTGCTTCTAAGTCCATTCTTTTTTGGGAGTACTTCAAAAGTAGTGATGTGATACATTCAACAAATTCTGTTAGTGACTAATCTAATAATAACAACATTCACATTTAGTGCATGCACACATTGATTCGAGAGGGAATGAAGGCCAGCTTTTTTTAAAGTAGATCTGAGAAGAAAAATCACGCATTAGTTAGAAATAAGACTTGGCTGCATTGTTGCTTTAACTGCTCACTTTATAAAATGTTTATTACAATAATGTAATTGTCCAAGGAAAGAATGATAGTACAGGCATACCACAAACTTTGGGTAACAAAGCTATCAAAGCAAATAAGATTCTATAATTGTATATTAAATATTTTATTTTTTTTGGACTTTTATCAACATTTGCATCAGTTTCATTAAAAAAAATATTGGAAAAGAAAATTTATCTTTTATAGTACACGTAATATTGCTTACACAAGTAAAATTTGTTTATTCGTAGTTTAGGGTGGTTGCAGTTATTGCCATTTAATTAGCTTAACATACCTGTATCTTTCTATGATTTGATTTGATTATTTAAGTTTTCAATTTTGGTTATTTAAGTTTTCAATTTTGCATTATTGTTTTTCCTCATTCTTTTTTTGGTCTCAGCTTGCAAAGCTAGAGGCAGTTAAAGCTGGTGTAAGTGATGATAAAGCTTCTTTATTCTCAGTTTACCATTCACGGCTGTTCCAGCTTAAATTAATTCACTTAACTAGAGCAATAAAAGAAAACATGACAGACACTAGTAAATATTCTGTGAATCCCTTTAATCAAAGAAATTATTAAGACCATTGACTATAATCATTTATTTTTTGTTTGATTTTTATAACAAATTTAAATTACTGATTTAACTACATTCGTGTCCAGAGTAAAGTTGCTTATCAGCTCACTTCAGCAAAGTAGAGGAACATTGTCGTACTACCAGTGCATTAGTGTCCACACAGTTAAAACAGGCATATGTATCTCACCATTCTTTATAGGTTCTAGGCAACAATTTTGAGTTAGTTTCATACCACCAACCTCTTAGAAACGGGATGAAGGAGCCAACTTTTTACATTAGTTGTAAATTCTTTGTTTGGGTTTTGCATTAGCTCAGGTCTTTTGCACACTGTATACATATACCAAGAGTCCTCAAACAGTGTGCTACACTCTCATAGGAATGTAGAACAGTTTGACCCATATTTCATACTTCATTGACTTTGGTTCAGTTTTATGTCATGGGTTTTTGTTTCTCAAGCTCAGTTCATGCTAGGCTCATTCAAGCAGATGATTGTATGCATCTGTATTAGTACAACACTTGTGGAACAAAAGGAGGTCACTGTGACCAGCATTTCACATTTTACTGGCCTAGTTGTTGCATTGAACCCATGACCAAATAGTTTTTATGCATAGATTCATGAAATTTGGTTGAGACATGCATCTTAATCACTACTGAACACTCATTGCAGAAGTAGGTCACTGTGGTATATATTTTATGCTTCACTTTGATTATTTTGTTATATACATTTCTCTTGTTACCATGCCCCTACATTTTATATTTTACTGGCTTAGGGTAAGTATGTAATTTTAGTTCATAACCACATAGGTTTTCATATTCTGTCTATATACTGGCCTATGCAGAATCATGAAAATTTGAGAGCAGTTGCATCTTGATCAGCAATACTCCCGTGTTTCAGTAGAAGATCATTATGTCCCATATTCTATACTGCACTGATTTGGTTTAAATTTGATGATTACTGATTGTTCCCAGGCACTGCTTATGCTAGAATTGTGAATTTGATGACATGCATGTCTATTGCAAGATAAAAGGCACACACTCACACACACACACACACACACACACACACACACAGATTCTTTAAACTTGTTAAGTAGATGCATCTTGGCAAGTTTTTTCATTCTTGTTGCAAGAAGTCTCTGTGACATATACTTCATACTTCAATGACTTTGTTGAAATTTCATGCTCAGGTTCCTTTATTATGTGTTGTTTATTTTTCAAATAAGAAACTTGATAATAAAATGCAGTGCTGTAAACATTACACCCTTGCAACCAAAGGTTA
The DNA here is from genome assembly GCA_016617855.1 of Megalonaias nervosa. Taxonomy (NCBI): domain Eukaryota; kingdom Metazoa; phylum Mollusca; class Bivalvia; order Unionida; family Unionidae; genus Megalonaias; species Megalonaias nervosa. The sequence continues at coordinate 66,517 of JAECUM010003375.1, read as the reverse complement.
TTGTAACCTAAGTTGTATACTTTACAAAAATGGGTTAAGTATTGGTGCTTGTGACCAGTTACGTTCTTCCATGCTATTTAGATCCTAGTCTGCTCAGAAGACCCTTTTCTGACCATTGCAGTTGGAAGGGGAGTAAACATGTTTATTCAGCTGTAAACTTGTCATATTAAAAAATAGGCATTGTATGCTGTGATAGGTCACCTTCAGCAGGTTAATTGCTGATGTACATTGGACATGTGAATAGAAATTAGACAGTGGACAGTATAATGCATACCTTTCATGTGAGGCCTCATCCATAGTGGCTAATGAAGGCAGTTGTTGATGCATGAACTATGTTATCAGATTAAGCAAGTGACCTTCACCTAATAAACTATGGCTTCTTAGGCTGGACAGCATTGATAGCTTCTGAAGTACAGTTTTAGAACAAGAATTTTTGTTAAATCAAAATTTGTTAAACAATAATATAGTATGGTTTTTTTAAAATAAAATTTTTGTTGTACATCTAAATTGATACTATAGAAAATAATCCTTTTTTTTTATTATTTTTATGTCTTTCTTCCTTGCCACAGTATTATAAATGTATGTGCTAATGTTTTTAATGGTAGGTAATTGCAATACTAGCTATATAGTGATGATTACAAATTAAAGTGTGTCTGTGTGATTTGGATTTTTAATGTAGCTTTTAAAAAAATCCTGTCACATTGCTACAATGTCTGCAGTGTGGCAGTTTATAGTAATGTCTAGTACTGGGGCATCATGCCACATAGATATGGCATGATATTCCATCCAATCACATTATCCTGACACCAGGCTGACCAGTCCTAACACTAACCGCTTAATGTTGAGTGCCTAGTGAGGCAGCTGTTAGTACCATTTATATAAGTCTTTGGTATGACTCAGCTAGGGTACGAACCCATGACCTCCTGCATCCAAGGCAGACACTCTAACCACTAGGCCATTGGAGTGGTCCAGATTGAAGTTTTATATTATAAAAAGGTTGACTGTTGAAATGTGCAGAGAAAAATTTGCAAAACTAAATTAAATAAGAAAACAGCCCAATATTTTGTTGTGAAGTTCACTTTAATTTAAACTTATTTTCTGCATGATAAGTAATGTTTTATTTTCAGTGGCTACTTGAGAGAACTAAAAGCTTTATGGAGTTGATCTTTTTTGTAATTGTTGATTATACTCTTGTTATTACAAACTGTGCCTTGTCATTGCAATCTTTCTGGACAATTTCACCACATCTTTTTTGAGATATGATAATGAAACTTGATATACAGTTGTTTCCTAAAAAGAGTTTGTCACATTTCAGCTTTGTCAGATTAGTTATTTCAGAGTTATGATCCCTTGTTTGAAAATGTTATTTTTACTTCATATCTTAACCATTTTGGGCTGTCTTCATGAAACTTGGTGTGCATCACACCTTTGACAAATATCTTCTGAACCATCGGGGTTCTATTCATTAGACTTTAGTATACATTCTTATCAAGACATGAGTTTATATCATATAATAACGGGTTTTCTCAGATTATTACTATTAGAGCAGAACTTGTACGTGGTTCAGAACAGTATCATTGGCTGAGCCATGTCATATTTATGTTGCCTTTCATCTGACTTGTTAAGGATGTGCAGCAAAAATTGGAAAATAATATCAAGACAGGTTTTGACTTATAAAAGTATGAAATATTTAAATGTTCAAGCAGCTTGTGTGTGAACCATGCTTACTTGTGATTAATGGGAGCAAATACTTAAGAGATAATCTTTGCATGTTTTACTATTAACCACCAAGTAAAATTACTCATATAACAATTGTTAATTACATTCCATTGATATATAGTTTTGTGAGACTTGTCCAGGATTGGAACTCCTGGTATAGGAAAACAGATACTGACAACTGCATTGAAGGTAAATGATAATTGATATGTCAGTTGCAAAGAATAGCTATTAAACACATAGATACAAGTGTTGTGACAAAATAATAATCAGATTACCTAAAACTTTGCCAGGAAGCAGATTTTTTTAAAATTTGATCTTAACACTTACCTTGAAATCTTGAATTGGAAAAAGTCTCAGCATGTGAATTCCATTTCTTGTGCTTGCAAGTCTGATTTTCTCACATCTAATAAAAGTTGTGTTAGTTTAAAACATTTAGCAGAAAAAAGATCAGTTGTTAAACTTTTGTAAATAAACATAGTTGTATAAAATGAGGCATACCTTATTCATTTTTTGCTATTACAGTGATAATTGTATCTTTGAAGTTCGGCCAGTATTTTCTGTATTTATGAGAGAAACTTTAGAAAAAACTTTTTGCTTTTAAGTAATTTTGCCTGATTGGTCATACTTGTAATTTTATGTTTCTCCTTATTCATATGGTCTGTTGGAATTTAAAAGCCATAGATTGCTATTCCTGTAGTTACAGTATGTAACCATGTTGACACATCTTTGTACCCACTCAATTTTTGTCTTACAGCTGGATGCAGTATATAACCAATTTGCAAATCTGCAACTTGAAGTTTTCATTGGACTGCAGTAAAACTTGGTGCATATTATGGTTATCATCAGAAGTTGTGCATTTTGACTAACCAAGGTTTTGTTAAGAGTTGTATATTTTTCTATATACTACATACTCATCTCTGTGTGAGTAAGGGTGTAATGCAATAGAGGCAGGGCTGTATTTACGTCATTAGGGATGGGATGCAATGGAGTCAGGGGTGTATTTACATGAGTACGGGTTTGATGCAATAGAGTCAGGGGTGTTTTACATGAGTAGGGATGGGATGCAATAGAGGCAGGGGTGCATTCACATGAGCAGATTTCTTAACAATGGAAAGCCATGAATTTTAGCAGCCACAAATAAGTTTGTCTACACAATGTCAATAAATAATACCACACTTGTTTTTCAGGCTGACAATGGAACGGCAGATTTCAGTGAAGTGGCCAAATATCCTATAGAACAACTGCAGGTTCCAGCAGACCAGCTTCCACCAGGAGTCACTGACCCATCTAACAAGGAGGTAATGAAGACGTTTTTGTCTCAATTGCATAAACATGGGGGAGATGTAGGCATCACTTTTTCAGCAGATAAGCCATTAATGGCTGTGGTAAATTTTTTTCAAGTTTTCTGCAAGTCAGATTGAATTGAGTGGGGGAGGGAGCAGGTTTGGTTTGTATGTCATTGTTTCATCTGCATAAATGTGTTAAAACAACGGTATTACTTTTCTGATGAGTTCAGTATGGACATTGTAGTTTTATGTAGATGTATTTGCGATTCAGATATATTGGTGTTAAGTCATTGCATGGATGTAGCTGAGACATCAAGTTTTGTGGAAACTTTGTTTATTTGTTCTGTCATTTTCTATCAAATATCTGATACCTTTAGATAGGCCACTGGTGCCCTAGTGGTCTTAGACACTTTCCTTTACAGATCACCCACACATCTCAGTTGTCTGCACGAGTTTGAGTCTTGGCTTGAACGTGGGTATGTGAGTAAGCTTGCCATTAGCTTTCCATGGGTTAGTGGTTCTTCTTGGGTTCCTCCTGCACCAAATATACTGATGCCATGTTTAGTCTGTCATGTGCTGAAAATTTGCATTAAACCCCACATAAAAAAATGGTACTTTTGTTTACTCTTACTTTGAAGGCCGTATATAAAGCTTGAATTGGTTGTAGTATACATTACTACATTATACAGTGTAACCTGACATCTCTATATTAAGGAAATCTGACTATAAAGGACAACTGCCTTGTCTGAAAATTTCTTACAGATTTCAACTCGGTCTAAGGACAATGTTTAAGGATCCCTTATCTGAAGATTACCTGCAAATTTAATTTCAGCATAAAGGACACATATCCATAATGTACCAGGTTTTGTGGCCTTTGTTTTAGACAGGTTTTATTTTATACAATTTCCAAGTTTGTTCTCAAAGATAAAGACTTTGGAATTGAAGTTAACTGGCAACAATTGTAATATAAATTTCAGTTGGGTTATGCCAAGGCAGAGAACTTTTCACCAAATTTATTTTGCAATTGGGTTTTACCAAAGCTGAGGCTCTTTTTCCAAATGTTATCTATTTCTTCCATCCAGATTTTAAAATACTTTGCAGTGATATTATGAATAATATCAGTTTTTGAAAATCAAATGCATCAGTCATTCTGCTTGGAATAAACTTACAGTGATATGAATGAGATCAGTGGTTGAAAATCAAATGCATTGGTTACTCTACTTAGAATAAACTTACAGTGATATGAATGAGATCAGTGGTTGAAAATCAAATACATTGTTTACTCTACTTGGAATAAACTTAAATCAGTTTTTCTTATACAGATCATGAATAAAAGTATGGTGAACATAACAGAGCTATCAAGACACAATTTGGAATATTTTCTCAACTTTGCCAAGCACATGTGCCCTGCTTAGTCATGTAATAGTTTCAAATTTAATTATTGTAGTGAATAAGCTTACAGATAGCCTGAATCCAATTGCCTTGTGACAGATGTTTAAATCCAGTTTGTCTAGTGGCAGATGTTTAAATCAAATTGCCTAGTGACAGATGTTTAAATCCATTTGACTAGTGACAGATGTTTAAATCTAGGTGTCTTGTGACTGGTTTAAATCCAATTGCCTTGACAGATTTTTAAATCCAGTTGCCAAGTGACATGTTTCAATCCAATTGCCTAGTGACAGATGTTTAAATCCAGTTGACTAGTGACAGATGTTTAAATGCAATTGTCTTGTGACCGATTTAAATCCATTTGCCTAGTGACAGATGTTTAAATCCATTTGCCTAATGTTGCCTAGTGACATGTTTAAATCCAATTGCCTAGTGACAGTTGTTTAAATCCAATTGAACAGTGACATGTTTAAATCCATTTTTCTTGTGACTGATTTAAGTCCAATTGCCTTGTGACAGATGTTTAAATCCAATTTCCTAGTGACAGATGTTTAAATCCAATTGCCTAGTGACAGATGTTTAAATCCAGTTGCCTAGTGACAGATGTTTAAAACCGATTGCCTAGTGACAGATGTTTAAAACCGATTGCCTAGTGACAGATGTTTAAATACTTTTGACATTTAGCTGGAAATCAACATGTTAAAAACTACACGAGTTGTATTTAATTATCTAAGGAAATTTACAAATTGAATATTTCTGAGTATTTATTTCTAAACAAAACTGTCATTTAAATTGGGTGGTTAGAATTATTGCCCTTTGATTGACTTCAATTTTCAGAGGTAGATAACAGAAAATGGGGTTTTCTAGAGTGTTTAAAAAAACTCATGAAACTTTTGCCTTGTTTTATAGATCCATCTTACGAGTGAAGAATTTGAAAAGGTCTTTGGAATGAAATATTCAAAGTTCATCAGTCAACCCGAGTGGAAGAGGAAAGAATTGAAAAAGAAAGCAGGCCTATTTTGAATATTAATTAGTTTTTAGCTTACTGTCTTCTGCAGATGCATTTCATTGGTCATTATTTTTAGCCAAGTCACCATTTAAGTGTGTGAATGTAAACAAGTCAGGTGACCTCAGTCAGCTGAATGTTTTTTTTATCCATATCAATTACTGCTAATAAGGTTTAATATTCCAAGCATATTGCTTATATATACTGCCAAGTTCATTTATCAATTGAAACAATAACAATCATAAAATTTATGTAATTGTTTCAATATCTAATGGTTAATAATGTTCTGACATGTATCAGTAGAATTAGTAAAATGTCTTATAGTGTATAGTGGAATCTGTAAAATAGGCCATATTTTAGAGCATAACAGAAATTATTGGAATAGGCCATATTATAGAGTATAACACCGCATAACAGAAATCATTACAATAGGCCATATTGTAGTGCATAACACAGCATAACAGAAATCATTAAAATAGGCCATATTGTAGAGTATAACACAGGTCATTAAAATAGGCCATATTGTCCATATTGTAGAGTGTAACAAATCGTTAAAATAGGCCATATTGTACAGTATAACAGAAATCATTAAAACATACATGACAAAACCAGGACATAAAGCCAATAAATTTATAAAGTATGATCAGTAGATTGGCCTCTAAACCATAGAGTTTTTATCAACAAAATATTTTATTTGTTTAAAGGGGACTGAAAGGAAAACAAGTGGATCTTTCAACATAATAATTATTCTCGTCATTCTATTATTAAACAGCAACTTTTGAACTTGAATCAGATCCTAATGGAAAATGTTACAATGCAAATGAATGAATACCAGTCAGTGTGTTATCTATTAAATGAATGAATACCAGTCAGTTTATTGTCAATTAAATGAATAAATACCAGTCAGTGTATTGTCAATTAGATGAAAAGAGAAGAGTGTTATATATGATAACTGGAGATCTTGGCCCATAATGGAGTCAGCCGATAACAGAGCCAGCCTATCACCCATACAGATTTAATTAAGAAATTTTCCCACAACCTTCTTGGTCCATTACGGAATCAGCCTACATCAAAGTCAGCCTTACCCTGGACCATGTATGGCTTCATATATATATATATATATATATATATATATATATATATATATATATATATATATATATATATATATATATTGCATGTTTTGAATTTTCTTGTCAGCTGTGTCCTCATGGAGTAAATTAAAGTATATATCAACGTGGTCATGTAGGTGCATTTACTAAGATTAAATTAAATATTACTTGTTGTGGAACATATTGATACTAATATATCCTAATGAAATTGATTCAGTCATGACTTGACTGCATGGCATCTTAAATATCATCAACAAACTTCCTGATGAAAATTGTTCCTCCTATGGACTTTTTACAGGTACTAAATTGGGTCAAGAAAAGAGGACATCAAACATTTACTGCTGATAATAAATTTATATAAATAAAGTACAGTTAGTATTGAAAGAAGGAATAAGACAGGGCAAAAATTGGCAAAGATACCAAATTTTATACTAAAGAAACACATGCATAAGAATTTGAAATGCTTTGTCTCTGTGCTCATCTTATTTTTTTTTAAAAAATATCTATTTATCTTAATTAATGTAGCAGCCTTACAAGGACAGAGGCATTTGAAACTTAGAATCCTGGAAAATGTTTACTGTTGATACAGAATTTTATGGTATATGAATGGGAAGTGCAACTAATCAGATTACACGTGTCTATATGTTTACAGTCACAAGTAGTAGACTAGATACATGCAACCTTCAGCTCAATTAACATTTAACAGCAGCAGGACAAAGACAGTTTCAAAATGTTGATTATGCAGTATATAATTTAATTAATCCGGGATTATGATTTTTTTCCACTATATTTCTATTGCAAAATAAATGACCCTTGAAAGAAAATACAAAGAATAAAAAAAATGAAATGACTGTCAAACAAAGAACATTATATTCAGATTACTATTATATAAATACCAAAACGTTGAGTACATTATATGGGCAGAGTATGTTATGGGCTGATTTGGGAGGGCTGAGATTGTTAATGGGCCAACTCAGCTATGGGCTGAGCAGTCCCGGAACCATTATATTACATAGTTCACTGCCAATTTTTTTGAAGAAATAAGATTGACGTTGATTGACATTTTTGTTTCCTTAACAAGATACTGACTGGTTATCACTACTGACATTCGTTGTGATTATTAAGTTTCACACATGACAGGTTCTCGATAGTTTTCCGAGTCATATTTCCCTTGAATCACTTTGTATTTTCTGAAGAATGGAGAATGTAGTTTGTCAGCATTAGAAGTGGCAATGACAAAACAACATCACTAAGCCTGCAGAGAAGTTAAAACTTCATTTTTACTGTGGCTGGGTTTTGAAGTTGGCTGACTACTTATGAAGTTATGTTCACCCCAAGGAAGAAGTTCCAGAGTTGGGCTTCATATATATTCCCGCATCTCATACTTTTTAGTGGGTGGTTTAATAGTACTGGTATAAAACACACATTCTGGCATTTTGAGAAGACAAAAAATATATGAGCTGCTAATGTAGAAGTGTCTTGAACAATATAATAATAATTAAACAATACAAAAAAGCTAGATATTAACTGAAAATGTTTCTGCTGAAACTGAAATGCTTCTGCCAAAGACATGTTTTTGCTGGGTCTTCTTTTTATATCGCCTCCATCAAAGGCAAAGATATCCTGATTTTTATTCAAAGACTTCAAAACCATCATGAAGCAGCTTAGATCCCTTTAATATTTATTACACCTCATAAAACATTCCGCATTTGACCGTAAACTTTCAAGATTACAACAATAAGGTAATCTATTAACAACTTGATGTACACACATTAGCCTTCTAAGCCAATTACTTAGCCACACATCACTGCATCATTTCTGGTGTCTTGTAGACTGGTTCCCACTGTTCCTGTAATGTGTAGATAGAACACAAAAATAAAATTGTTTTTTGTGTCACAAATTGTTCAAAATCTTTTATTTTTCAAAAGTAGTATATTTCAACATAAAACACTTCATGCAGTAGACAGCCTTTAAAAAGGTGTTTTTGTCCTCCCACAGATAGAATCACATGTATGTTAAAATAGGCCTTATTGTAGAGTATAATGGAAATCTTTAAATGGGCGATTAATAAGTGTATAGTGGATTGTGTTCAGTACAAGACAATTACATGACTTTAGACTTGTGTAAGTAAACCTCTTGTTTCCTTTTGTTGATCTGGCTGTTTTGTAAAGGTATGATGTTAATCTGAGAGAAATTTAAGGGTAGCCTACATTTGTTCTACAGCTTTCTGTGGCCTAGGAAATTTTCTTGCGTCTTTAAAGGAAAATTATACTTGTTGTTTCTTATAAAAGGCTTTGTGAGAAATTTGTTCCTAATTTTACATTCAATCATTTAACTGTGTTTGTATGGCTATATTTTATACTTGGGAATGGGACCATCTGTAAAAATTTAGAAAACTGATGCATTGATCTATATACAGGCCAATTACCTTGCAGGTGCTAACTAGGATGTTTTGGTTGATTATAGAATTCCTTATACTTACCATTATGAAAGCAGTGTATAATGTACAATACCATTATTAGTTTTGTTAAAAAAAATTTCATCAGTTTGTCTTCTCAGAAAATCAAATAGAATGACAGCAAGCAAGATACATTAACCATTGCTGTTTTAAATTAAGGGAGATATGTAGCCTAAATGTCATACTTGTTCACATTGGCTTTAATTTATTTATTTATAGGTGGCAAATTCACATGGTTTAAACACTGCAGAAAGGTGATAATGATATTTTAATTTCATTCTAATATTTAGGGCAATTTAACTGAACTGGCTTTTGATAGACTATTTTTAAAGTTATCAATTATTTTTCTGAGGGGTCAGTATCGAATTAGAGTAGATTTGACCACTGAATTTAGGAAGTATTTTTTAAAACTTTTACCATGTTATGCCTTTGTTTACTTTTTGGTCATGTTGCAGAATTTTATGCAGCTTTTTCACAGTTGTGATGATTGTTTTATTTACATTTAGACATTTCAAGTGAATGATATTTGCTTATATTTTTGACTGAATTAATTGATATAGAAGTGACTAAAACGAAAAAAAATAAGTTGTAGTTTCTGCCTAAATCTCCGTTTGTTTGTAACTCCCTACAGTTTCAGTAAAGAAAATTATGAATGTGATTAAAAAAATGCACAGAACTTAATCATTTCATTCATTTATTTTTAATTTCTGACCTGACTGTGACCAAGGTGGCCCTAACGCCATCATTGTCTGGACATTTCATAATTAATGGAGTTTCCATAAATAGTGAGTCTATTTCATCAGACAGAAAACTGCTTCAGTGGCCTACTGGTTAAAGCATCCACCTTGGATGCAGGAGGTCATGGGTTAGAATCTTGGCTGAGTCATATCAGAGAATTATAATAATGTTACAGACAGCTGCCTCACTAGGCACTCAACATAAGAGGTTAGATTTGGACTGGTCGGCCGGGTGTCAGGATAATGTGACTGGGTGGGACATCATGCTACATGTCTGCGGCATGATGCACCAGTGCTAGAATTCACTATAAACTTCCACACTGCAGACATTGTAATCACTTAAATTTTTTTAAAGCTATGTTACAAATCCAAATCACACACACACACATACACCAGAGAGAAGTGACTAGTTCATCCTATTTGGTTACTGCCAGATAATTCCATACATAACCGTAAGATTGAGAGTTGATAGTTATATCCCTTTGCATACATACACATAGAAATTACACCACTTGTTAAATCCACATGAAAGGCAAATTTGTCATTTTCATTCTTTTCCTTTGCTTGATTTGGCATTGTAAATATCGGATGAAGACAATTTAGTATTTACCTTCTATGTACATACATGTATAGTTGTTCAACCACCCCATTGCTGAAAATTGACTTGTCCAGGAACTGGAAATGACCAGCAAGCAGGGTCATCTTGACACTGAAAAGATCCATTTGGTATGAAATGCGCAGCTGATAATGGTGTTAGGGCCCCCCTGGTCACAGGTTTGAAATTATAAGTCAGTGAATAAACTAAAGGTCTGTTCAGTTTGTTATCTCATTTATGCTTTTCATTTTTTAAATCGGTAGTGGGGTACAAACAAATGGGGAGGTATATTAAGACTATAAAATTTGGTATTTCATAAGATAGTTTTTACTTATGGATTGGGTAAACACAAAATTTGTACAGGTAAATAATAGTTAGGAAAATCTATGATGATTTAGATAGAAGTCGTGGATAATTTGGAAAAAAAGTATTTTATCTGCTTTACCTGTAAGCATTATATTTCAAAACTTGCAGTTTTGAAGCCTCAGGGCTCATTAAGGAAAAAGTTTAAAATTTTGAATTTTGACTTTTTAAACTTGTGGAATCTTGTTGAATGCCATGAAAAAATATACAAAAGAAAAATTGTAGTTAGGTTAAGAATTGAAGTTATTCTTTTATTTGTTAATTATTAACCATTATGCTATATTACAGGAACATTAACAAGTGGTACAATGGTAATTTTGTACACATTGCCGTATTTTGTTGTCTTTTTTTATTATTTGGAAAAGTGAGAAATAGAAATGCGTAAAATACAGCTGCTTTTTCAGAGAAAATTTATCGTGTAGGACAATAGCATTAAGAAAAATATATCAGTAAATTGGTGATGTAGTGGTCAAAGACACTTACCATTACAGATTGGCCACACATCTCACCTCTGTATGAGTTCACTTCTTTGCTTGATCAATGTGGGTATGTGAGAAAGCTTACCAGCAGCTTCCCATGGATCAGTGGTACTTCCCAGGGTCTTTCTAGGTTCTTTCTCCATCAAATATGCTGGCTGCCATGTATAACTTGTCTTGTGCTGAATTATGGCTTTAAACCCCACAAAACAAAAAATGTGTTTAAGTACAGTAATTGGAAAGTTTTGTGTTTGAACTTGCAAATGGGCAATTTAATTATCAGGACAAGATGTTGCACTTCCGGGCACAGGATGGAGGGCAGGGTACATTGACATGGCATTTCTTACAGTTGACAACAATGTTGAAATAGAACTAAGAATTACAGATTTGAAGTTTTACTTGTTAGATATCAGCCACAGTGTTTAAATATTTTTCAACTCTGCCTATTTAAATTTAACCATTCTATTTTATTGGATTGTCAATGCTCTTCCATTATACAGTGCAATTCTATCTTGATACACATATTCGGATTTATTATCATATTTGTTCATTTTGAAGGGATTGGATGTACTTTGTCATTGCTTGATACATGTAACTTTTTTCATATTACCAATTGTGTAGATTAATTTGTTTAGTAAATGTCTTGTCAACAATCTTTTTAGCTACCATTTTCGTTTATTGTATGTCCTTTTTTTTTTCCAACAGAAGCACATTTCAGAAAGTCTTTAATGTTTTCTGAATGAATTGTTTTAAAAAAAACAAAAAATGTCATTGCATGCAGCTTTTGGTTTAATAAACGGAAGGACTTCTTTTTATTTTGGAGCATGCACTAGACAATTTTCATTATTGTAAAAGACTGAAAACAACAGGTTGGACAATGTCATATTTTCTGTAAATTTTCATGCATTCTAAGTTTTTGTCAACAAAGAATCCATAGAAAGTGTCATTAAATTTGAACAGAATTTTTCACAAAGAATTGTTTACAATTAGAAATTTGTACAACTTTTAAATTTTCAGTGAGACACATGAAATGTAATGGGAGCATATTGTATTGGAAATGATACACTGGGTACAAATTACATATTAGGTCTGTAGTACTATTTGAAAAAGGACAGTAAAATGGTGAATGCTGATGGGGGAGCATTTTCACCTCAGCATTTTCCAGATCTGAAAGATTGCATGTACTAGTATAAATTAAAGATTGGGTGTGAAAACTGTCACTTTATAAAATGAACTGTCACTTTATAAAAAAATATATCAAGAAAAATGTTGCATTATAAAAGAACTTAACAAATAATTCAACCTACAGTTAGATTGATTGGGTGTGAAAAATGTCAAAATTATTAGTTTGTAAATAAAAGCTGATAAAACCCACCAGTAGATGATTGGGTGTGAAAACTTTCACTTTTATTAAAAAAACCCAGATGATACCTAACAATTGGTTGACTGGGTGTGAAAAATGTCACTTTATAAAAGAATGATGAAACCTAACAATTGACTGATTACCATAGGACAGGCATTCTTTTATCCATTATTCATGCAATTTGTGATTTATTTATTTAAAATAAACACAAAAATTGACAAATCTGAATCTATGATCCTCAGTTTCATAGTGTCTTAATTTGTTGAGCACATGTTAGTGAGAAAGCTAGACTTATTCGCTTTTCTGGTACAGGCAGCAATGGTGTAGGCATCATTATCAACAGTTTGTTAAGGTTTTGGTTCAGGGTTTCCATTTGTATATATTTCCTAAACCTCTTGGTAGATTCTCATCATACTTGGCATGAATTATCATGAACCTGAGACTGTTCATTTAATAACACAGTCACTGAACCTTCTGACCTTGATCACAGAGAAAGATTTTGGTTAATGCTGTTTCACTCTCTTGTCCGAAGACTTTGGCATCAAAGGTACAGTCATGTAAGTTTTGGTTTAAGTTTTTACATTTCTTTTATTTCCTAAACCTCTTGCTGGATTTTATTTATACTTGGAATGAATCCATATGAAGTTTGGACAGTTGACTGTGACATGCTTGGTTAACCTTGAGACCTGAGGACAAGGTCACACATTTATTTTGTAATAATGTTTTGATCATGGGCTGGACATGCAAACCTTTACATTCTTGTTATAATGTTTATAAAATAGTGTCACATGCTGGTTGTATGAACATGCACCTTTTTGCATAATGTTCTGTGACTATCATCGAATAAGAAAATATTCGCTTTGGCTGTTTGTTTTGTTGTACATTGATATTATATATCAGCCTGTTGTTAAGATTTAGTTGTTTATGTAATTATGTTATTTTCACTAATTTTTTATGAAAAAGATGATGCATTTACTTTTTTCCTCCATAGACTGATATATTGTATTTTTATGTACCACCCCCTCCCCCTGCACAAAGAAATAAATATGGATTGATAAAGAAAATGTTGAGCCTGCTTAGGCAGGAGTTTGACATAGTGATCATATTGGTATCCATGTACATGTCCATGCCTCGGTCTAACCGTATGGCCTGCCACAACCAAGATTAACCTCATTGTATATTTTACTTTCCTATATAAATGGTGGGTTGACAGAAAGAGACCTATTTGCTATTTTCGGGTGTTGGGTAACAGGTTATAAATATATGTATGTTATCTATTTAACTTTGTTGGATCTATGATTATTATTATTATTCTCTTGCCAATATTCAAATACTATATATTCAGCTTTGTATTAGTCTGACCCACCCACCCACCCAGTTTCGAACAGCACAGACATATTTGCTTTCACATGATTCAAATCTGCTGATTCCCATGAAATTTTAAGTAGCACAAACAACCTAGACCCTATTCTGCCAAGCACAGACAGAGTACACAGTATACTGTCATGCACAGACAGAGTAGACAGTATTCTGTCCAGCACAGAGTAGACCATATTCTGCCAAACACAGACAGAGTAGAAACTATTCTGCCAAACACAGAGTAGAAACTCTTCTGCCAGGCACAGACAGAGGATTCCATTTGCTGAACACAGAGTAGACCCTATTCTGCCAAACACAGAGTAGTTTTTATTTTGCCAGGCACAGACAGAGGATTCCGTTTTGCCAAACACAGAGTAGGCCCTGTTTTTCCAAGTACAGACAGGGTAGACTATTCTGCTAAGCATGAAGTAGATTCTATTCTGCCAAGGAATAACAGAGTAGACCCTATTCTGTCAAGCACAGAGTAGACGTTATTATGTCCAGGTATCAGCTAATTGTATGACTTGATTGCTGATGTTTACCGCTGGCATATATTGAGAAAAAATTTTGGTGATCTAGATTGCAAAAGAGAAAAACTACCATTGACATGGATTGAGAGCAGAACGATAATATAGTCTACATTCAAAACTCATTCAGCAAGAAATGTTTATTTTCTATAACCTAACATTTCATTACAACTAAAATCTCATGTGATTACAGTGTTACACTATAAGGACAGTATAAAATGGAAATGTGCATGTTTATTACTGGGTAATTACCATCTGAGTCCAAAGCTGAATACTCCATTATGGAGATCGAATTTATCATTTAATGTGTTTATTCTATCAGCTTCCTCTTTTTCTATTTGGTTACATGTCGTAACAAGAGATGACTGTATACTGACTCCTAATGAATTGCGATTGTTGAGGTATCTATGATGGGAATTTATTTAAATGGCATGTTACTATTCCAGAAACATGATGACTATACATATTATTATTATTATTATTATTATTATTATTATTATACATTCCAGTTGTGATTTTTTTCCATATGTATTTGGTTGTGTATTATAATTTTCATTCCATATATCATTCCATAATTAGGGTCCCCTTGTAATGATGTTTCTAGCTCTTTGGACATATTCAGACATTGCTATTTGAAAAATGTTAATTTTTTTTTTCTGATAAATTTTTTGTCTTTTTGTACAAGGAGGAAGTTGCTACAGCTATAGGCTCACTGTGTTCCAGTTTCATTTTAAAGAATACAGTGACCAGCGTGAGTGAAATTAAAAATTTTATTGGTTGTCTAATTTGGCTTTTGTGCAAAATAAACTTTGTGGATTTAAAAAAGTTTCCATTTTATTAGTTAATTTGAATGTAATTGAAACAGATGCATAAATTGATCAGAGGTGTCTCAGTATAGGAGATTTAATTGGGTTCTCATAAGTACTGCATTGTTGTTTTAAGAATCAGTGTTCATATATATGTGGGTCAAAATGAGATTCATCTCATTGATGTTTTGGTACATTGATTAGTTAAACTTATATTGTGAACACAAGTGTTACATAAGGAATGATATCAATAAACTGCAATAACGTTGTTAACCTGAATTATAGTGGAATGTGTTGATTTAATCGAGATTAAGGCTGGGCTAATTTTATTATGCTTCAACGTATATTCAACTACTAATGTTTTTTTTTTATAAAAAAATAGTCTGCATTTGTAAGTGTCACTCTCATCATAGTGTAAATGTTACTATATTATTTTGAAGGTTTTTATTGCAGGTTGTGAAGATTTAATAAATTGGGGTAGGGATCACGATGATCCAATGAGCATATTATTCTCAATTTTTACATGAGATTTGAATTTAATGTAATATCTATAAAAATGCAGTGATATTAAAATAATAGCTAAGAAAACATTGACTAGTTTTTCCTTCTTTTAATTTTATCTAATTTTGAAGCCACTTAAAATGAACATGTTTGATTCTGTTTTAGATGTGTTACATAGAGTTTGCACACTATTGAATAAAATAAATGATTGTATAAAGATTGTATGTACCTTTAAACCATATTCAATAGTTTCTCAAATCTCCCATTTTTATTTTTTATGCCAAAAATGATTTTACTCAACTTTGATAAGTTAATGTTTGAAAATCTTAGATCATTTGAAGGGAAAAAAACTAATTGAAGTTTGACATATTGCATGCAGATTTTCATAATTTCTAATTAGTCACATGCTAGTAATCCATAAACTTCATAATTATATTTTTGTTTTTATAATTTTTTCAAACAGAGAACCTTTTCCTATGCAAAATATCTTCATTGTAGTACAAAGTAATGAGCATAAAGTTATTATAACTGTTTTTGCCAATAATTTTTCTTATACCTCAAAATTTTATGAATATAAAGGGTAATAAAAATCAGAGATAAATTATAAATCATGTGTTCTATATAATCAGGACAGAGATATTTGCTTGTTTGTAGGAATGGATATTTTTCTAAAATCTTACATCAAGAAGATACAAGAAAAATTTGTGAATATCAGATGGAACCAACTTGTCAGATGAATAGCTTGGGGAATAAATTATCACATACTAATGTTTTTGACATTATCAGAGATGCTGCAAAGCTGTTAAATTGTAGGATTCTTGCAAAATCAATTAAGATTCATGCAGATTTTGAAATGCAGGGGGGACAGATCAAGCATATTATCTGTGGTTCCTGTGATTTGTTTTGCCCAGTGTGCAAAATTCTTTGTATTCCAAATAAATGTGTATCAGTCATCTTGTCTTGTTTGTTCATTACTCGAATTAATATATTTATTTAGGTAGACATAATGTCAGCATGCACTAATATAATTATGATCTGGTTTAGTATATACAGAAAATATAGAAAGGTTTCCAATTGAATATGCTCTGAAAGGGGTATGGGGGCGCTCTACAGATAATATGTGCTTCTGAGAGATTGACAGATGTTAAGGTGTAATTGTTTGCATTTGCAACATGCAGAATGGAGTGAATGTTGGTACGCCTCTATGTTACTTTCATGTGCTCTGGCTGAAATTGTTTTGGATGTTAGTGGAAATTGTATATGAAATGAAATTTAGGTCTATTTGGATCTTAATGAAAATGGTGCTGATAGAACATCCAGTATGGCCACCACAGTGGCAGTTTTGAAAATCTTGTTATCAGTTCTCCTCCTGAATGAATGGTCATATCCACATGGGGTTTCCGCTAAAAGACTTCTAATGATGTCTAGTTGGTCCTAAATCAAAATAATGCCCAATATGGCAAGCATCATAAAAATCTTACTATTGCTACAGCTCCAGAGTGGGTGCTCATGTCAACACGGGTTTTTCGTTGATAGATTTGTTGTGATGTCTGGGTATTCCTATATTAAATTGGTACTAGTTGAAAATGGTACTGATAGGACATCCAACAGGGTCACCATGGCAGACATCTTGAAAATCACTCCATCTGCATGGATGGCCATATCAGAATGGGGTTAACACTAAAAGACGTCTTGTGAAGTCTAGCTGGTCTTAAAAATGATGCTGAACTGACATTAAATATGGCAGTTATCTTAAAAATCTTATCACAACTCTGCTTGAGCAGAAAGTTATATTATGATGTCCAGTTGGTCTTAAATTCCACAGCAGCCATCTTGAAAATCGTATTGCTACTCCTTCTGAATGGAAAGTCATGTCTTGAAAATACTATATAGACACCGCTTCAAACGGATGGCTATATCAACGTGGGGTTTTCAACATATAGATTTCTTATGATACCCAGTAGTCCCTGAATGAAAATGATGTTAGTAATATATACAGTATAAAGAAAAACACTAATTACATTACATATACATTGTCTCATTTATGTGAAAGAGTTGTGAATGTACTAGTATATTGTTGAACTTGCACCTTAGTTTTTTTACCGAAATAATTAATGCAAATTCCTATAGCCTGACCATTTCTTCAGATTTTCCTAAATTATACACGATTATTTTTTATAATGGTGGAAGTGTGAACTTTTTCACATTGATAAACATAATTCTTTTGAATTCTGCATCTAATTCTTTTTGTATTCATCTGCTGCAAGGGGCAGCATATTGTGTTATGATGTCCAGCAATCCGTTTATCTGTTACAGATTTGTTTTCAACACAATAACTTAAGTTGTGCACCATCTGCAGTTAGCAAACTTGGTGAATTGCGGATGGCTTGCACTTGGTGCTGGGAAGAAACCAATTTCAGGCTCAAAAGCTGAAAGGTCAAGGCCACTGATTAAAAGAAGGAACATGTTCCTACACAATAATTCAAATTCTCCACCATCTTTAGTTACCAGACATTATTTTTGACTTATCGAAAAATGATTTCTACACAAAAATGTTAGTTATGTAAAGAGAGGACTAATATAGATTGAGCAGGCATACAGTGTTGAGACTGTGGTGCATATATTGATTCTATCCTGGTACAAAGCTTTATAGCGAGCATGGACGTGCCATTCGAGACATTGACCCATTGCTATTGTTGTTATAGTTGAGTAGGACTGCATCATCACTTTAGAAATATGCCATTGGAGACTTTACCTTATTGTCATTGTTGACAGAGCTTAATAGGACAGCATTGTTACTTTGGATGTGCCATTTGCTGAAGCATTCCTGCTAATAAGTTATTTTTGTCCTTTCATAGAGTTGATGATATGCTTGTAGAAGTTTGATGGATTACCTCTTTTCTAGACAGGAGAGTTCATATGGACCTTTCCAGTCTTCCAGTTAATTTCAGGTCATACTTTCTTCTGTGGAGTTTTCTTCTGAAAACTCCCAATGTCATATAAAGCTTAAAGTATTTCAAGAGATTAAATCAGACTATAAATGGATTCATAGCTTTTCGCACTGCTTACACGCAAATTATACGTATTCACTAGCGAAAAAACGTTTGTTAATACACTGGTGGGGTGTCTTTGGGCACGGCATGATCACAAGGTTCCTGATACAAAAGCAACGTTCTTGAGGTATTTCTGGCCTACATCATTACTTGGTTTGAGATCTGTCAAGAACATCATTCCTGGGTTGATAACTGTCAAGAACACCAATCTTGGGTTGAAAACTGTCAGGAACATCATTCTTGTGTTTGAGAACTATGAAGAACACCAATCTTGTTTGAAAACTCAAGAATATCATTCTTGTGTTGAGAACTGTCAAGAACACAAATCTTGGTTGAAAACTGTCAAGAACGTCATTCTTGGGTTGAAAACTGTCAGGAACATCATTCTGGGTTGTAAACTGTAAAGAACTCCACTTGGGTTGAAAGCTCTCAAGAACATCATTCTTAGGTTGAAAACTGTCAAGAACGCAATGTTCGGTTGCAAACGGTCAATAATATCATTCATGGGTTGAGAACTGTGAACAAGCTACATTTTAGGTTGAGAACACTCAAGAACACCATTCTTGGGTTTGAAACTGTCATGAACATCATTCTTTCTGTGAAGCAGACGTAGAACAAAAACGGCATGACATTCCAAGCATTGATCAGCCACGTTATTTGTTGTTATTACAACTGTATTAGTTAGGGCAAACACACTGAGGAATGTCTAAGAACGCGGTGTTGGCATTTGGACGAGTATATCATGTTACCCCAAGACAGCCTTGATTAGTGATTTCCGTTTTATTACAGCATAGAGGCAGAGTAAGCCGGAAAGAGTAGTAAGGGCATTGCAATGACTTTACCATGAGGGACAGCCATCAATACAGGGAAACCTGTCTTGAGATACCAAACCTTCTGCCAAGATCAGTGATATATCAGAACAGGTGGTCTCATTAGTAGTCTTAAGATTATATAATACAATTGATCTGTGGATGCACAATGCAGTCTTTCATGACAGGTGGCCTTTAAAAAGTTTTTCTAGACGGGTTTCATATGTTATGTATATTTAATTTGTATTCTTTATTATTATTTTTTTTAAAAATTTCATTATATGCTATTGTAATATAACATTATATGTTGAACTCGACCTCCAAAATTAAGTTCATTTTCCACTTGACCTAAATTATTATTTTTTTTAAAAATTGTATTCTGTAAACAACTAAGACATAGTTAAAATATTTTCAATGTGTATGGGTTTATTATCAGGATCGTTGTTAATAGAGGTAAATATGTTTTGGGTCTGGGTCTACGTTATTGGGATTCCCCTACAATTTACCTGGTGTATCTGACATCGTCCAGGTTATATATTATAAATTTAGTAACAGGCTGCTAATTATAGTTAACATTTTTTTGGTAAACATTAAGAACTTTCTAGAAGGCTATTTTCCATTAGGTAATGGAGTTTTTTGCAAATAAAAAATGTTAATTGTGACCTGAGGTCAAGTAGAAAAGTATTAAATCTTGTTCCTGGAAGAAATATTCATTCGCCCTTAAGATCTAGCAGAATCAATTTGTATTATTGTAATGTTCATTGTTCTTTTGTGCTGGAAATTATTTCTTCAAATTGTTCAAGTGAATTTTCTCCGGAAATACAGATTGCTCATTAAAAAATAATATTCTTGGACAGAGGCATTCACTGGGATTTATAGTGAAATAAAACTGGAATTTTATTACTGTGTTTCAACAAAAGATTATTGGCATATAAGTATTATACAGGCCATCACAGACACGTCAACACTTCAGCGTTGGACTTAATTTGGATTCTTGCTTAAGTTTATTCAGAAGCTTAAATTATTAGGATTTGTGTCTATAATTGTAGGATTATTTTGGGATTTAATTCGACATACCGTAAGTTCTTGTTTTCATTTTCACTTTATATTCTAGGAAAATAAATTATTTGTTGAATTTTACAAAGCGTGTTGCTTTTCACTATTTTGTGTTACTTATTTTAAGAGCATAGACGCGTAACTCATAGCTGTGAAAAAGTGGGACACGTAGGCAATACTATTTCCCTTTATAGGGTGTCCTTCAGTAATGTACCAGTCTGTGAAATGTATTTTGAATACGAAATCCTTAAGAATGTATCAGTTTTCATTTTGGAAATACTTTATGCCACAGAGACATAGATTTACCTCCACTCTTTGTGCACAGCGCATTTCAACTGTCCATCCAAATATACACCCATAATGCAATTTATCACGATACATGTTTCACAAACTTTTTTTTAACAAATTTTTATAACCCATGTTTTGCCTTGATGGGCATACAGTGTTTGGTTATTTGGTACTTTATTACCTCTCTGTACATATCCTCTCCTCTGTTCCCAAATATAGTTTGTATTACTATTAATAGTAACAAAGTGTAGATCCACTGGCATTTCAGATCAATGTTATGTCAGTGGAGGTTGCACAGAGTTAGGTAAATGGTTTGACCCAACAGTAGTTATTTCATTTTGATAGTAACATTTGAAATAATACTAGAAAATACTTAGTAAATTACCACAATACTAACTCAAATCATATTTCAAATGTCAATAAAATTTTTCTAGTGATACTGAAAGAAAAGAAAATTTAAAATAACATTTTAGAGGGTGTTTTGAACAATCTATTTGCGTTAGTGTATTTCGATATCCCTGGAGTTATGTTTTTCCATCTAATCTTATGCAAATTAGCATTAACCGCCAAGCCATTGGTGTTTTCAAAAGTTTGATTCGATAAAACCGTGTTAACACAATTAACAAACACGACTTAAGAAGACAAATAAATATTTGGTATGCATATTTGTATTATTTGGTTAGATTCTCAGATACTTACATTTTTTAAAATTTTTTGTTTACACGTAATTTTTTCTTTTTTTTCTTTTTTTTGTTTTGTTAGAGCAATTAAGCAAAAGGCACATGAGATAGACAATTGAAATATGTTGGGCATATTTGCATTTATTTGTAAGTGACCATATTTTATTTTCAGGTTATTACGTAAAATAAAATTGTTAAGTTTTTGACATTTGTTTGACTTTTTGAACTTTTACTTTTATTTACGAAAATACTTATAACACAAACAGATAAAGACCACGAGGTATACAAACTACATTTAATAGGCAAATTTGTTTGTGTTCTTATGCGAATGAACTTGTTAGATTTTTAGGGCATTACAAAATGTTTTTTTAACAAGTTAACAAAGGTTAGGAAAAATCATGCGATATGAGAGGAAGACAGATGAAATTTGCTATTCATGTTTTTATGCATAAATATATGACCTGATTTTATTTCCATGCCAGTATAAGCAATTTTCAAACTTTCCAAAAGTTTTTAAATTTTGGGACTCTGACGTTTAAAGTTTTAGTGTTGGCTGCTGGTGAAAACATGTTTTTACCAACACAAATCTATTTAGTTTTGAGTTCACCTGACCCTAAGGCCAAGTAAACTTATGGTATGGCCCTCTATTTTTCATCCATCACCTGGTCCTAAGGTCAAGTAAGCATATGGTATGGCCCTTAATCTGTCATCCATCACCTGGCCCCAAGGCCAAGCAAGCGTATGGTATGACCCTTAATCTGTCTTCCATCACCTAACCCTAAGGCCAAGTAAGCTTATGGTATGACCTTTAATCTGTCTTTCATCACCTGGCCCCAAGGCCAAGTAAACTTATGGTATGACCCTTAATCTGTCTTCCATCACCTAGCCTTAAGACCAAATAAGCTCATGGTATGGCCCTATATCTGTCTTCCATCACCTGGCCCTAAGGCCAAGTAAGCTTATGGTATAACCCTTAATTTGTATTCCATCACCTGGCCCTAAGGCTAAGTAAGCTTATGGTATGACCCTTGATCTGTCTTCCATCACCTGGCCTTAAGGCCACTTAAGCTTATGGTATGACCCTACATCTATCAATCATGCATCTTCTGTCCAACAACAATTGCTTGTTATCATTTACGATGATATACAGTATTTCTGATTTGATTTCGATTCATCTTGGAATATGAGCTTATGTCGCCAAAGTGTCGGATGAGTTCAGTATTGAGCGAGAGCTATGCATACTAATCGGGTGATCTTGTATATAATTGGCTGAATTTGTTACCACTATGGAGGCCATACTTTGTTCCTATTTCGAGCAGACTGAATATATATGCTTATATTACAAGGACCCGTGAAGGATTTGATAATGATCGAAATCCCTGCATATTTATGAGGTAGTCTTACATCTGAGTGCCTGAGGTCGTTGACACTCTGTAAGCTATATTTGTGATATAATTTTTTTTTATTATCAGACTTTAGAATTTATGCTTATATCATCGTGATCTTGGATGAAGTTCATAATGAACATGGTCCACTGATATAAATGACCTGATCTTGAATCTCATTTGCTGAGCTTCTTACCGCTCTTTAAATTATATTTCGTGTCAGATTTTGATTAGACTTCGAAATGGTGAACTGTT
The DNA here is from genome assembly GCA_016617855.1 of Megalonaias nervosa. Taxonomy (NCBI): domain Eukaryota; kingdom Metazoa; phylum Mollusca; class Bivalvia; order Unionida; family Unionidae; genus Megalonaias; species Megalonaias nervosa. The sequence continues at coordinate 43,294 of JAECUM010003375.1, read as the reverse complement.
AAGTTATATGTCAGACGAGCTACACCAAGCACACTTTGGCCTCTTGTAACATGATTTCGTTATAATGTTGCCTGACAGTGGTAGCATAGACAGTATAATCATAGCGTTGTCTTGCTCCTTTCAGACTTATGGGCTTGTAGGGAAAGTTTTATTATTGTATTAATGTCGCTGACGCGGACGATACTAAGAATAGTATTGCTGTGTCTCGCATTTTCTCCTCATAAGGCTGGACAAAAATGAAATTGTTTTCCATGGACAGTGTCATTGTTTTGATAAGAATTTAAGAATGATTTCTAATTTTAGATTACAGATCCCTTCCGATTTTGCCGGAATCAGGATTTGCATAAAATGGTGCAATATTATTGATTGTTCTTCCTGTCCTGAGACTCCGCACAGGTTACAGCAAACTTTACTTGCCCAGGGGTGCAGATCATGGATTTTTCACGCACTCAGAATCTTGTGTCCATTCAGAATCTTGTGTCCATGTCAAATGTTTATGCAACCAGGCTCCTCTTGGGTTGTATAATGGATTTATTTTGTCCTTTCAAGTGTCCATTTGCATAGTCTTCCTCCTTGTATGGGATATTGTTTGTAGGTTATTACACCCATTGACAATCTTACTGCCATATGCCTGACGTGAGGCACGGTCAGGGGATTATACATTATCTGGGTGCATTTAGAATTTCGCCTTCTGAAAGCCTCTATTTTGAAGCAAATGAACCATCATTTTATCTCAGACGACCGAAATAAGTTTTTCAGGTTCATCACCAAACTATTTTCTATTCCATCTAATTCTACATACAATGTAGTCTTTAGACCCAAATAACGTACCTTCCTCTATTCCATCTAATGCAACAGGTACATGGTGTAGTTTTTCGGCCAATATGCCATACCCTGTACGCTCGGAAACACAACTTCATTCCACCTTTTGGCAGACGGCGAAAATTACTGATAAAATATTGTAAAATTCTGTTCCAAAATGACCTCATTGATTACCCCAACCACATTGTGCTTTTGACCACTCCATAGATGGTGTTTCGGATCCAAATTAAAGTAGATTAGCTAATATAAATATATTGATGAGTCGTTCTACAAGCAAGATCTTTGCATAGTTTTTAAGCGGTAAGTGTTTGACCAATCTGGAAACTGCACTTCTGTGGATTTTGACCAAATTTGGTAAGTAGGCTTACTGCAGTCTGATATCTGTTTAGCATGATCTTGAGTGAGATCCCGGGCTATTAATTACGTGACTTTGCATTTGATTGGCTGAACTTTTCAACCCTCAAGCTACTATAGTTCTTACCAAAGTATGATCAAACTTGTGAAATAGGCATATATTGTCAGGATGATTGATGAGTTTGATTATGATCACAGCCTATGCATATTAATGAGGTAATCTTGTATTTAATTTGCTGAGCTTGCTACCAATCTGGAGATAGAATTTCGGTCAGATTTTCCAAGTTGGTAAATAAGCTTGTATCATCATTGTCTTAGACAAATTCTATAATAGGTGAGAAGTGCATAAATTAAATACACTATCTTGCATGTGATTGGCTGAACTTGTTTTTCTGTATGCAGAGAACATATTACTCATCCAATTTCCATAAAATTTGGGCAATGGGTATATATCATCAAGTTGGATGACTATGAGCAAGATACTGTGTATATAAATTTTTTTATAAATATTTTTTTATCAGAGTGTAGTCAAGAATGTAAAATCGACATGATATGAAGTTATACAGATAATTTGTATATTATTATTTTAGTACAATACTGTACAAGACTGCTTAGTGACATGGTCAGCTCTCTAGTTATGCAAACAGGCGAACGACATAGGCCCATTTGAGAATTTTCTTTTTTACTCATACATCTCAAATATGTCAGCGAGGATTCTTGTGGATATGTAAGAAAGCTTGTCAGTAGCTTTCTATGGGTAGGCGATTCTTCCCGAGTTCGTCCTCCACCAAAATACTGTCGCCATGTATGATGTACCATGTGTATGAAAAATGGCGTTAAACCCCACAAACCTAACCAAATATTGTTTTTTGACCATGATTTCAAATCATTTTTGTTTTTCTAGCGTTTTGGTTCAGGAAGACATATTTATATATGTGTCCTATACGTTTATATGAATACATTAAATCTTTCATATAAACTTGGCAATTTCATCATAAGAAGGGAAATATAAAACATCTTTCTTGAGATGCATGACAAAGCTTTACCATTGACCTGTCAGTGGTAAACCAGGTCAGTGCATATATACTTCTGTAGTATTCTGCATTAATATGAAGAATAGTGTTAAAAATATCTACTACACTAACCTCCGTGCGTTGAGAATTGCTAGCCAGAGATACTTTACGATCCCAATAGAAAAATATGCATACATGTGAATCTGAGTATTTACCTCGTTGTGTCATTTGCCAGTCAGCAACGTCGCAATTTTGTCATCACATTTGAAGCAACTGGGCTTTCTTCCAAGCTAAAAGCAAATTATCAACCTCATAGGATTGTTTTAGTTACATGGCATACAGATCTTCATCAGTAGTATATGGGGTTACCGTAGACCCAATCATGCCAAAGAAAGAAAATCAGCCTGGGCGACTATAGACCCGTGATTTATAGACCCACAAAATCAGCCTGGGGGACTATAGACCCAATGGGAATTTTGTATTAGGAAATGTTGGGTCTGTATAGCTCCAAGAGGAATGGAACAGGTAAGGTGACGTCACGGTACTGATCATTGGCAACAATATAGCAAAGTAGTACTGTGACGTCAGGCCACCTGTGTCATGGCTATAGACAAACAAGAATCAGGAGCGTTCGTGTTTTTAGTAGAGTAAGGGTTTTAAAATTTTTTTTGTTGAGGCAAAGTGAAAATTAAGATCTTTTCGAGGCATAGGAAGTGGCCCTGAAAAGGGCCTTTGTCTTCTTCTTCTATTGTCTCCACTTCTTCCACCATGTTCTCACTTTGGTAAAATTCCTTTCTTCTTTTTCTTTTCTTCGTCTTCTGGCATCCAGTCAGGATGTCCCAGAGCTCTGAATTTTTCCTGTATCTTTATCCAGTTCTGATTTAGTTTCTCAAAGTCTTCTTTCTTTTTTGGTTTTCTTTGTCCTTTCTTTCTTTTTTCCATATCTCCTTGATCTTCTGGACTTCTTCTTCTAGTACTTTTCTCATAATGTCTTCGCCTTTCTTGATATTGTCTAAGCCTTTTTTGACAACAGACCACTCAGTTAAATGGAAGATGTCTTCCAAAAAACATCTCACTTGGATCACAACATCCAGAACCTGCTTCAAGGTTCCCACTCTTACATATTTAGGATGGATGAATCCTCTCAACTTAACTTCTTCCATTATTATCATTTGCAAATGATAACTTGCTGCTTTCAGACTGTTCACCAAGTCTAGGCTACCTGGGAACTTCCATTCTTTGTCAAGTCTGACCAGCACGTAGGCACCATCCATTATCCACCACCAGCTATCTCTTAACTTGTTGAATAAGTTTATGTTGTCAGTCATTTTTATGTTCTGTGTAGAATGGCGCGAATGACGAACGCTATGCTTTTATATACTTCAAGCACGGACGTGAAGGAAAACATCCCTTACACTCTCTTCACATATTATATACTATCCACACCAACGAACGAGCAAGCATAAAACACACAATATACTATCCACACTAACGAACGAGCAAGCATAAAACACACAAGTATACTATCCACACCAACGAATGAGCAAGCATAAAACACACAATATACTATCCACACTAACGAACGAGCAAGCATAAAACACACACAAATATACTATCCTCACCAACGAACGAGCAAGCATAAAACACACAATATACTATCCACACTAACGAACGAGCAAGCATAAAACACACACAAATATACTATCCACACCAACGAACGCGCATGCAAACACATACACACACGCACACACACACACACATCAGTAAAGGAGTGAGTGTTTATAGTCACACTACACTACATTCACACGAATTGGCAAATTGAATAGTCTCTCTTTTCTAGAGATCTGGTTAGCCCTGAGAAGGGCTGTTTTTTTCAGAACTTCAGATGCACCCAGCTAATGTCGGCACCTCCCAGGTCTGGCTCCACACACGCATCGCCGGCTCCAGTCATTCTCCCAATTCATATTTGTGATTGGGAGCGCAGACGGAGCTTGAGTGGCTTCACTATCCCACTCCTCCGTTTGTGGGATAGTGAAGACTTGTTCCCTCTGCCTTCTGGCCTCCTTACTTCCTGTGGTACTGGTACTGGTAGCTGTGGCTGACGTTGCAGTGGTGGTGGTGGTGCTGCTGCTGCCATTGGAGGTGTCCTCACCTCAGGTTTCACCTCACACTGAGGTATCATGAAGAGGTGAGGCAAGATCCCTTGCTTTTTTTCTTTCTCCTCTTCTTTCTTTGTCCTCTCTTCTTCCTCCTTTATCCTGGCTTCTTCTTCATTAGCTTCCAATGTCAGCTCATCCAGGAGACGTCTGGCATTCTCCAGATGCATTTGGAGTTCCAACAGTTTTTGTAGTCTGCTGCTCATTTTAAAGTTGACGAGTCAATGATGGGTAGCCAGACTGACAATTGTGCCGCTTTATATACGTGAAGCACGGACGTGAAGGTAAACATCCCCTAGTACCCAAATTTACCATCACATGAAACGCGCTGACTTAAAAGAAGCACTCACGTTGACTTTTTTACTTTTTACTTACAAACAAAGACAAACACGATTGGACAAACAGAGAAAACAAAGGGTGAAAATTTTGTTTTACTGACAAAAGAAACGAAGTGCTTATAGACACACTTCTATTTTCTAATTACAATTTTGGCAAATTGAATGAGTATCTCTTTTCGAGAGTATTGGGTAGCCCTGAAAAGGGCTGTTCTTTTTGTTAACGGGAGTAATGGCAATCTTTTTTTTTACTGTCTAAGATTGCGTCCCCGTCTGGCAGCAGGCTTTCCTATACGATACGGCCTGCTTCTGCGAAAAGAGAAAGAGAATTCTTTGGTGTCCACACGGCAGTTGACAAAACCTGTCTGGTTCTTGCTGCTGCTGCTGTTGTTGCTGCTGTTGTTCTTCTCTCTGTTTGTTCTGAAGTCTGTACTTCTCAGTCCATTCTTCTTGTTCTTTCTTAATTTGCTCTCTAAAGACCTCTTCTATGAGGTCTTGGGCTATGGATAACATCCTGACATTCTCTATTTCTTCAGGCTTCGGTATCAGGTTTAGCCTGACACGATGTAAATTGACGTAAGCTTCGTTCAGTTGGGCTAGTCTGGAAGGCATCTTCATAGGTTGACGAGTCAACAGTGGATGGTCAGACTGGAGAACAACCCGCTTTATATGGTTCAAACGCGGACGCGGTAGAAAACATCCCTACTCGGTTTTAGTGTCAGAACGCTATGATAGCTCATGTCATGGTGAGGGATAGAGAGAAGTCAAAGAGCATATATTCACAGTGTTTTTTGAAAAACAAACGACAGACACATTTTTTTCAAAACACAACATTTTTTTATTCAAGTAACAAGTAACAAGTCATAAGTCACAAGTAACATCAAACAAATTATTTTTCACAAGGTTGACAACGTTGTGAAGTCATGTGAGATTTCCATTGATGGAAGACATGAGGCCTTTGATGTACACTACGTTTCCTAGCTAAAGACAAAAGATAACTATAATGGTCACAAAACCATCGATATACTTTCTCATCGTTTCTAGAAGAGTGACGATCAAAATAAGTCACTAAATGTTCTAAAGGATATCCAAGACTGCGTTGATGAAGAAAATATACACAATATTGTCCACACACCATGGAATCTGTGCCTTGTAATTTCACATTATTGTATCGTGTCGTCTGGGCATTTCTTCTCATAAAGTCAATGATATCGTCTTCCAAAGGGGGTAATCCATACGAATCAAAATATTCCACACAATTCTCTTGAGGGAAGTAGACGGCAACCCAGTGAGTTCCTGGAAGATGACTTTCGTCCGTGTTGATGACATAAGCTTGATGGTCTTGAGGTTTGCGATGAGGTAGTTCATCTTTAGCGCACACGACAGGATTCCAAGAAGCAGTATACGAACTATTGTTCAAAAGGTAATAAAGTTCCCAGGTATCCATTTTCTGTTGTGTTGTTTTTTTTTTTTTCACAGGTAATGATAAGTCATCAATTCAATTCTGACTTTTTGTTTGAAACGATCTGTCAAGTAGCCGTTTCTTCGCCTTGTCTCCGCACTCTGGCCTAAGAGAGCTTCGATGCGATAGATCTCTAGAGTAGTCAATGGAGGGCAGGAATGATCACGCAAGCCTTTATACCACTCATGCAACACTGCTTCTTCTGAGATGAGACTCCAAGCGTCGTCCAGATACTCGTCCAATTTTTCTTCTTGACTCATCATCATACATTTATCGTGTTGAATTTGACTGGGGTGATCGTTTTGACATCCATAACAATATTTCTTGGACAATTCCGTAATTGTATTCGCTAGGTGTTTAGAAAAAAAAAGGACACTCAATGTTGTTCTTGTTCTGGCCATCTGGACTTGACTACTACCTCGACCTCTTTGGCTTGGTCTTGGGGTTCTGCTTTCACGCTATCCTCCCATTCCATGTCCAAAGATTCTCCACTGTTTAAAGAGGGATAGGAGTCTTCCATTGTGTCTAATAGTCTAGAATGACTTCTCTCAAACTGTTGATTTCTATGGTATTTTCGAATTCAGCATACAGGATGACGTTGACCGCCTCAAGGAGAGCTTCTGCAGACTGAAGTTCCACACGCAGTTGACCGGATTTTATAGGGTGGAAATGCCCTTCGTTGCTGCCTTGGTCTGGAGTGAAATCAAAGGCCCACAAAGTGTAACCTCCGACATAATCTTCGTACGAAATACCGTGACTGGCGTTGGTTCCTAGTTGCCCCGTAGCTTCGTACAGGGACAAGTACGATCTCAAGTAATTCTTCTGTGCAAAGTTAGGTTCGAAGGGTCTGGTACACAAAGTCTTGCCATCGCGACTGACTTCGATTTTGGACACTCTGTAGTGCTTAAACTGGAAAGGATTTTGATCGTGGGCTCCGTTGAAGGCTGCATTACTGACGATACCAACGATTAAACGTTTGGGTAACTGTCCTTGGAACAGATGATCTTCGATCTTGGATCGGAGTCCAGCAGCAATGGTGAATGTTTTCACTTCTACACGTCGTATCGGATATTTGGCGGTCGATCTGCTCAATGTTTGACTGATGTCGTTTCCCGCTTTAGGTAACACTTCTACACGGCGCACGTAAAGTCTGGCTTCTTGGATGATGGTTTTGTACTCGTTGGCATGAGCCATCAAATGGAAAGCGACACTGCTGCGATTGAGTCTCAGGCGAATATCCACTCCGTTCAGCAAATACTTGTCTTGCAACCACATGTCTAAATGCAAACGATCCATCAGTTCTAAACTACGACCTTGCAGGATTTTCCTTCGACGGTCGTTAAAACCCACATTGTGAGGTTCGTCATCGTCTGTCAGGGCTCTGTCGTTAAACGTGTTCTCACCTGCGGTGTCAGGTTTCCATACCACGCAAGCATCCAGATGAGTGTTCTTGGCCTCTTTTCCGTACGTCAAGAGATTTTCTAGGTACGCTCGGTAAGGGTAAGAATCCATGCTACTGCTGACCAGTTTGTTATTCAAGTACAAATCCACTTCGCTGAACAAGGAATGCATGAAATTGTTGAGGGGAGCTACTGCGGCATCGGCTAACGGATTGGTGTTGTCGGTTTTGATCACTTTCAGCTTTAGATACAAGTAACTGCTATTCAGATCGATGTAATCTTCGGGCTGTCCTTTGATTTCAAACTCGATGGGAGCGGAATCCGTCAAAGAGGAGACGGGATAAAATTCGACCCATTGGGATTCTTGCATCGTCATCATGGTGGGTGGCATGGCAAACAGATCCAGTTCCGACTTGGAACAAGCGCAAGACTCTCGGTGCATCATTTTCTCTGATTTAATAATCAAAAACGTCTAACTCTCGGACGGTTTTTCTTTTCTTAGTCTTTCTAGCTCTAGGGGGTGAAGTCCTCTGAAGGGGTGTTTTCGTCGTCTTTTCTGCCTTGTCCTTGCTGTGGTGTCAGGGAAGCAGGAATGCCTGACTCGGCATTGCCCAGGGCATTTATAGGAGTTTCTCGCCGACCCAAAAGGTCTTTGCCCGTTTGAAGCAAGACATTTTTGCCTGCTCTCAAGAAAGCTTCTTTGGGGTTTTGTTTGTCAATGATGACATTTTGGAGAAATTCTTTACCTTGCGTCAACGCGGCATCTTTTAAGGCGTGCAATCCCCGTGTCACCATCGGTTTCAAAATGGGAACCACTCTACGAAAGGCCGATTTGAGCATATCACCTAAACCATGTCCTCGCTGTCGAGCGACTCCTTGGTACACAGGATACATGACTGACAAAAGGTTAGAGTAATCGTTTTCGAAAATGGAGTTTCACTGTGACTTTTCCTTTGGTGAATGGAATATTTTGTCCCAGATCTCCTTTTATAGTAATGTTGACAGTGTCGAAATACGACTTACTGACGGGCAAATAGTGAGGATTTACAAATTCGCGGTGAACGTGATAGGTGTTTCCACCTTCCTCGTCAGCGTTCGTGGCAGAATCCACTTTGAAAGGAATGACACGCAGTAACGGTACGGAGGTGTGTCCCACTACGTTGTACTCCACCACATCAGAGTACACAAAAATCAAATTCAGTCCTTGGTTCATTTCTACAGGGAATCGAAAATATTTCCCAAAATCCAAGTTACTGGTCACGGGTGATATTTCGTTTCTTATCTTGATTAACTTAGGGTCTCCACCCAAAATGTCATACAATTCAGGACAAAATGTAATGGCCAATACTTTGTCCTCAGAAAATTTCATCAGTAGGCGACGAGATATTTTGTGGTACTCGATCGTGACACTTTTTCTGGCTTTCTCCAAGGCTTTACCAAACATGAAATTGAACTTCTCAGCCATGGTGTTCACCAAATGTTGACCACTAAAATAATAACCTGCAGGAATTTTCAACAGATAAGTGGTTCGTTTAGTTGTGGGGTTTGGTGTTTTGATAAAGTCAGCTACATTAGCGCATTCATCCATGGCTTGTTGCACTTGTTCGTCACAAACTTCTATCGTCAAAGTGTTTTGATTTTCGAAGATGTTTTTGATTTGTGTAGGGTGAATCATTTCCACCAAAGCCACTTCCCAATGGGCTTCGTGATCCAATTGGATGGCTGAGGTAATTTGGCCGAGAAACAGCACAAAGTGTTATTGGGAAACACCTCCATGGAACTGTCACTGGGTAACGTTAAGTAAAATTGGTTGTTCATAATTCCACAGTTCTAGTGTCCGAGGAGTCACTGGAAGTTAGAGGAGTGCCTAAAAGAGAATGGTTAGGGTGACTGTTGGAACTAACGTTGGACGCAAGACTCCCGTTGTTTCCGTTAGAGAAATATTTCATAGACGGATTGGGAAGAAGGTAACCAATGCAACTGCTGAGTAAAATGGTCCACAATTGTTTATCTCCTTGTTGCAAACTCAAATTGGCAATGGCAGCACCGATGACACAATACACCACAAAGATCTGGCAGAAAAAGACGATTTGAGTTTTAGGCACACGTTCTCCACACCACACCCACAAGGGTTGCTTTTGTAGATCTTGCAGAGAAGAACTGGGGGAAGGAGTGGTCACTGCAGTAGCTGAGGCTGTGTTGAAGGGCATGATGGTCACTTCTTTTTATAGTCGATGAGTTGCGAAGAGTCGATCCAAGAGTCAAAACTGGGAGGATATCCTTACCAACGTACTTTGACTTCTTTGACACGTTTCTTTCCTACTTTATGAGTTCTTCGATCGAGAATGCTTTCGATCTCTTACACGTCGTCTTCTTTTTTGGTCACACGTTGTAATTCGGGCAAGTAAAACGTTCCTTTTAACACTTCTCCGTTCATGTCTTCTAATTTATAGATGGGAGGATGACGGCCACGCACACGTTCGGTGACATGAAACAATTCGGTGGTCCAGTTGGGTAAGTAACCTTTGTCGAAAGTGCGTTTGGTTTTGCCAATGCGTACCCAATCTCCTGATGCCAACACTCCACCTTTCTTGGGGACTGGCACTGTCGGGGACGGTCCAAACAGGCGCTCGAAGACGGTCACTTCGTTGTCGGGAGTCACTTCTTGGGGGGGCACACCCTATGCTCCGATGGTAAGATTGATTGTACGATTGGACGAGGTGTGGCAAGACGTCGATGTACTTGAGAGTGTGTTGATGCGTAAAATATTTCCACATGCGTTCTTTCAAGGTACGATGAAAAAGTTCCACGATGCTGGCTTTGGTTTCGGGATTCTCGGTGGTGAAAAAATGAATGTCACGTTTCTTCAATTCTTTTTGGAAAGCTTGGTTTAGAAATTCGGTGCCTTTGTCAGTTTGCCATCGAAGAAGGTGACGCCCACTTTGTTTCAACACCAGTTGCAGGGCTCGCACTAACTCACTGCTCGATTTGGAAGTCAATGGTACGACCCAAGCAAATTTGGAAAAGACGTCGATGACACAAAACAAATATTTGTAACCACGATTGTAGGTGGCTAAATGAGAGACATCGGCTAAATCGGCTTGCCATTGGTGATCGATACCCTCTACTTGGGTGCGACTTCTGGAAAATTTTCGTCGAATGGGTTTGTGTAAGGTGTACGTGGCTTGTTCTTGTAACCAGTGTTGCACATGAGGTAAACGGATACTTTTCAGTCGAGTTTTGGCAGCACGATACAATTTCTGAACTCCACCGTAACCTGCGGAATGGGATGGATCGTAGTAAATGCTGGCTAACACCTTCTCCATGTTTTAATAAGTGATCCAATCTTTACTGAGGCTACTCTGAATGGGACGAGGGGGTGGTTTAGAAACGGTTTTACGTGTCCGATGTGCCACGGGTGTAGAAGTGGAAGGTAGTGGTGGTGGTGGTGGTGGTAATGGAATGACTTTGGTCTTCTTTTCTTTTTTCACTTCTGCTTTCCCTTCTTTCTTTTTCACTTCTGTCGAAGGTGGAGTGGACATCATCTTTTTAACTCAAGCTTTAAGTTCTTCTCGTTGCGGTGTAGGGGAAGGGGTCAACAAGGACGCTGCAATCTTACTAGGGATGGGAGCTGCTGACGGTGTTTGAAAGACTTCTCTTGTCTCTTCTTCCTCAGGCAACCGTGGGGCTGACTCTGTCTTGACTACTGGGAGTGGTAGTGGTGGTGAACTTTTCATCAAGGCCTTAAAATCTTTCAGAATGGGTTGAGCTGTTTCGTCTAAAGCTTTTTGGTGAAAGAGTTTCAGTCGTTGCAACAACTGACCGTACCGTTGCGATTTTTCCGTTTCTGACAAATCGCTGCGATCCATCAACGACTGCAATTCGTGTTGTAACTGGGACATCTCGGTCAAATGAGGATTGGGAGGTAAATGTGGGGTTCGTTGTTCTTGCCAACGATGGTATTCCATCCATTGTTTGTAAGGAACTAAAGCTAGTTTTCGTCCTTCCATTGGATTTCAAGGATCACGTCTGAGATCTTTTGACCCAGAGTCTCTTTTTATCCCTTTATTTTATCCCTTGTGAAGCAGCTCCCGCCACGAGACTTGTAACCAGTGGGACTACTGTGGCTTTTAACAAGGGTGCTAACAACATAGGCAAAAAGGGCAAAAATCCTCCGCGTTGTACCAACATCTTTTTCTTTTGACGAATGGGTATTTTCTTTTGGATCATTTGGCGAAGAACGTGTCGATGTTTGGCTAAGCATTCTTTCTGGTGTTTAGACAAAGGTATTGTACCTTTCAAGACATTCAGACAACATTCGCATACGGTATCGATGACATCTTTGGAAGCAGTTTGAATCATTTGTTTTCGCATGAGTGGAGGAGCTTTGGACAGGACAGACAACATGTCCCAATGTTTGACTAAACGAGGTGGCAGTCCTTTCCTTTTCTTTCCTTGTTTAGCTAGAGAGTGGTGTGCACTTCTTTTAGGGGTCATCTTTGTTTGTTGGTTCCGTGTCACACACCAAAAAATACACTAACGGCGATGACTTGGGCACACGGCCTTTTATCCTTTGGGGGGGGGGCTATCGCTTCGTCATAAAGGTAACAAAGTGTTTTCCAAAATCGCCAAAGAATCCTCCTCTTTGGTGACTCCTCTTTTTCTTTGGACGAGTGTGTCTTTTTGGGGGTGACGTCTATGTTTGGCTAAGCGTTTTTTCGGATGACGTGACTATCTTTTTCCTTTTCCTTTCTGGACAGAAGAACGACGATGAGGGGACATCTTTTTGATACACAACATACACTAAAGTCCATGGCTCGACATGCGTCCTTTTATTTGACTCTGTATCCAGCTCGTCTAATTGAATTACGTAGCGCTTGACGCTGCTCATCGTCAAAAAATTGAAACATTCCTCCTCTTTGGTGTCTTCTCTTTGGACGAGTGTGTCTTTCCTGGAGGTGACGTCGATGTTTGACTAAGCGCTTCTTAGGATGACGTGACTGTCTTTTTCGTTTTCCTTTTCCTTTTTGGACCAAAGAAGAAGAACGACGATGGTATCGGTGGACACTTCTTGGCGGGGGCATCTTTGGACGTGCAGCAGCATAAAAAACACTGATGCCTATGGTTTGCCTCGGGTCTTTTTATATTGGAATGCGTCGCCACTGATTGTCTTTACGGCGTATCAACTTGATGACAGGCAACACACGTCATGGAGGAGTTCGCAACGGACTAAATCGGGACAGTTCTTGTTTGGACAAATCCAGTAAACTCTGTAACACACCCGTTCTCTCTTGGACTTTGATTTTGGGGGCAGGTACTTTGTGAGCAGCGGCTACAGCCGCTAAAGAGGAAGAGGGTGTCACCGCTGGAGGAAAAGTTTTTGGAGACACTCTCTTGCGAGTAGAAGCTGTTTTCTGTGGACTTTTCTTTTTCTTTTTCTTTTTCTGAGGCTGTGCCCTGGTCTTGACACCGTTGCTCTTTTTCTTTTTCTTCTGGGTACGTTTGGACGTGGCTTTTTTCTTGGGGACTACTTTGGGAGCAGTAGGATCCCATTTTAAGAGGGAACGAATGATGACACCTCCTAGAGAACCGCTACCTCCAGGTTTCAAAATGATTTGCTTTTTGGCTTGAGTGTCGATGCGAGGATCGGCTAGTTGCGTCAAGGCGCCTTTGTTTCTCTCAAAAAAACGTTTGGTTTGATGTGGAATCTGAATGATGCCTTGCAGTAATTGACGTGCTGTCACCGTAAACCATCGTAAGACTTCTTTGAGACTAGCTTCTAAGACACGAGCACGTATTTGTGGATTTTTTCGCGACTGATACCGTACAAGGCACGAATCAATTTAATGGGAAGATGAGACTGAAGGGACGTCATGTTGACAATGTGTGAGACAGAGTCCAAGTGACCGAGGTTTTTATAGATTTTTTGGGGTGATTAAGTCGACGAAGGAGACGTGTACACGATAGGTCCTCCGTCTTGGCACCAGGGGTGAAACAGATGGGTACGAAATCGCAAATAATCGGGAGTAGTGGGTTTTAAATCCACGAGTAAATAAGCGTGTGGGGTTTGAGTGGCATCGTCGTACGCATTTGTCAGCCAAGGCGTTCCTAACTGTTTGGCTAAGACTTGTATTTGCGATTTATCTCTAGGGCTTTTAAACAACACCACGTAATGAGCATTGAGACTAATGGTACGATGGGCCTTACTTTGTTGAAACAAATTTTGGGTGATGTAAATGACACTGGCATTACGATGATGCCCTTTGCGCGTAAACCAGAGTTTAATTTCTTCTTCGTCTTCTCCTAACATGTCATCAAAAATAACCAAATGAGTTTGACTAGGGTCAGACACGATTGCGTCGTCCTCGCCAGGAATGCCTTCTACAAAGACGATGGAATCGCCTTGACTTTCTCGCAGAAGGCTGTACGCCGATTGCCACTCTTTGTAACACCACACGATGCGTTGAGGGGGACGATCGATCAAATGATGTTTATGTTCGATCAAACGTTTGACAAATTCGGTTTTGCCGGAACCGCTCGGTCCAGCAATGAGCATGTTAAAGGGATGGCGAAGATACAAGGCCTCCCAACTAGTCCGATCTACGTGTTCTTCAATGACTTTGACAGTGAAGGAAGAGGGAGCAGAGACAGTAGAGGTAGCCACAGTAGTAGTCGTAGTGAAAGGAATGTCACTTTTGACACGACAGACAAGACAAGAGTTTTTATACTTTTTCAGGACACGTTTATTGTCATCTTTAAAAGTGAACAACACGAAAGACAAAAATACATAAAAGCCAAATGGCTAGGTACATGAATAAAAGACACATCAAAACGATCATAGTGGAATATAAACAAGTCTCTGTACAACATTTGTGATGATCAAGAGGTGAAATCGTAGTGGTACTGTGCAATGTTCTGAGAGTCTCTACACTCCTTGGCACAATCACACAAGGGTCCTCCCGGAATGGCCTTTCAGGGATGTCGATCACGGTCCTGTCCTGAAGAGATTGGTTTTCCTCGGTCACGACTTCTTATTCTTCTGGCACTGTCACTAACACTGGTTTAAAAGTCACTTTTTTCACGGAACGTTTTAATTTTTTAGGATTACAAATCTTTGGCATAGTGTGCCACTTCCTTTGTCCATGCCTCAAACCCCCAACTTTTCCAGTCACGTACATCTTTCCAGTGAGGGTGTAAGTCACAAGCTACACACACGTCATCGTACACATCTTGAGTGTCTAAAAGTTGACGAATCTTGTTTTCCCGTAGAGGTTGAGAAGTATCAAGATGAAAGCGCAAAGCTTTGAGCAGAATGAGTCTCTCGTGTACATTTAAAGGAACCACTTTCATGTTTTTTTTTTGGAGTAGTAGGTACTGTTCGTAAAGAGTCCAAAGGAATCGGCTGGTAAACGAAATCCCAGAAAGCAAGTCACTAAGACACACACTATACGTCGACCCCAATTCAATGGACACAGTTCTCGTAATAGGTGTTGGTAATCCTCTACTGTTTGAATAGTGTCATTGATTTCCTTCCACGGAATCTGTTGTATCACGAATGACAAAGGTCGTGGCATGGTCGTTCGTTTTTATACCCTCTTTTTTGTCAGAGATAATAAGTGTACTTTTTGCACAGAGCTAATCGTACTCCAGTAGCGAATTTAAATTTTTTAGTCACTAGTTCACACACTACACACCGTACAGAATTTTCCACTACAGACAAAATTTGGTAACGTAAAAGATTTTGGTACTCCTCTAACTCTTCTTCTGGAATTCGTTGTAGTATGGTCACCTTGTAAGTTGAAGGAAGAGTGACAACCAAAGTCTTCTGGTTCTCCTCCAGTTGAACAAAGTCTGACCAATGGAACGCTTTCACATGAATCAATTCTCTTATAGCATTCAGGTACCAGTGGTTTAAACATCGGTGACGTAACGGATGCAATGGTTTTCACTTGTATTTTGACGAACTCACGGTAAATGCGTTCTCTCAATTCCACAGGCAAAGCACGAATGTTCTCTTGTAAAATATCCATAACCATGTCAGTCAAACACTTCTCCTAGAGCGAAAGTAATGAACAAAGTGAGTCATTTCTGACCACTGCCATTCAGGGTAACGGTCAAGAATGTCAATAAAATCTTCAAATGTAAATGGTCTAAAGCGGAATATTAGGAAGAACGCACCCTTGATCCAGAGAAATCGGACTTGTTTGTTGACTTTGGTCAATTTCCTCTTGTGAATTTCTCGACATAAAAGTTCTACAGTCACTAATTGAGATTTGGCTCTGGCAAGTCCCTGCCAAATGTCCTTGTAGATCTTCTCTTGCAATTCGTTTGGTAATCTTTGAAGATTATTTTTTACATCGGGTTTAAATACTTGTCTAGGGATTGTCCAACGTTTGACTCCTAACTCCGTAGCTAGCTTTTTACACAACATGGTAGGCCTACTTCAAGGACGAGGTCCCACTAAAGGCAGGTAGTGACAATCTGGAGACCATCGAGTATGTTCCAGGTAAGCACAATCTTTCTTCTCCCACGCGTGAAGTGACACACCGCAACTGAAGCACTTGACTTTATCCCCTTCGCCCAAGTAGATAAATCCAGCTCTAGCTAATTCTTCGGGGGTAGGTCCTCCCAGATATTTTGGCCATTTTCCTTGGAAAGTTTGCAATCGACTTTCAAAGTCACAGTATTCTGGCAAACGCACAGGGAACGAATATTCGTCTTTCACAGGTTCATTTCGATGAGGGTACGGTGAAATATGCAGGAGCCTGTTCAGTTTTACATGACATCCGTAGGGTGGTAGTCGCATGGTTTCATTAGGATGACACCCACCATGAAAACCAGTAAAGTGAAAAGGTGTGCGATAACGAGTGGCATCACTTTCGCATCCATCAGGTTTGACACGCACAGCATCACTTTCCATGGTAGGTATGGTAGTAGTAGTAGTTATAGGAAAGTTCTCATGATGATGTGGTACTGAATCACTAAGGTCATAGTGTACGGCATCCCTGCCATCTCAAGGCACAGCATCGTACTCGAGTTTACTCTTACTGGATACTTGCTGTGTGAAAGGATTCATATTTCTCGCTTAGCAATGGTAGTCACAATGAACTATCGGCCTTGAACGTTGTCCCTTTTTATATGCTGGCCAATATCGGCGAGACCGTACGGTAAAGTGAAGTGATTGGGAAGCCGAACTCGCTTCTGGTACACGATTTGATAAACTTTTTCCAAGGGTCGACTGACGATTTGGTGTGTGGGTAAACGTACAATCTTGTGCGGTTCGTGGGTGGTCACTTTAAAATTTCTATCCTCTCCAGACTGCAAGGCTTCTTTCAAGACGCCAAAGTTTACAAGTTGACTGGTGCGATAATTGAAAGTCAATCCTTTCACTTTGCACTCCGTGTACACTTCTCCTTGATTGTCCCGGTATTCGTAGCCGTAGTTTTTGAGACCGCCACTTGCAAAACTTAGAATCTTGTCGTCGGGATGCTCGTCCGTCCAGGCTCCTAAACGGTCTCCTTCGATGACAGGGTGAGGTTGACCCAGGCAATCAATGTAGATGCAACTGTCCGTGTCAAAATACAGCACACGATCTCCTAACAGTTCTAAAGCTTCGTACAGTTTTAAGCGAGCATGGGCTGTCACGTAGGCCGCAATGATGACATTTCCAAATTCGTCGGCTTCTACAAAGTCCAGTTCTTTTTCGTAATTGACTAAGATCAAGTCCTCACGAACGACGTCCACGTGTTTCATGTATTTGGTTTTGTCGTGAATCATCTGGAAGTAACGGAAAGGTTCTGTCAAATACTCCGTCTTGGGTAAACACGGTCGTTGTGCCATTTTACCCCACAAACAATTTAAGATCACTTTGGCAAACGATCGCCTTCCTTTGTTTTTCTCGATGTGGTCTAAAGGGATACCTTCCTGCTCCCAGTATTTCTCTTTGAATTTTGTTTGGTCTTCGGGAGTGTGGCAACAGGAAGGGTAGCCGCTGGCTTCTTGTTTCAGTTTCAAAAAGGCATTCACGTAGTCTGCGAAAATGCCTTTCTGAGCCTCGTCGCCCTTGTGGTATTTTTCTGTCTTGGGAAAGTGGTAAATTTCGTACACTTCTAACAATTGGTGTCCCAAGTCCAGAGCTTTAAACAATTCCACGCTGACCCACGTTCCCGTCAAGGCACGTTCTTCCTGAGTGTGCTGACAAGGTCGGTCTTGGTTGCACGTTTCGGCACAAGTATGGCACAAGGGAAACATCAGTTTTCCTTGGCAATGATGTGGTAAAACGGTATGGTACAAGTAAGTGGGAGGCAATACTTTACATTTGATCAATCCTTCGTATTGTCGAATATTGTCCACGTCGATGTGTTACGTCAGCAATTGTGGGTGCCCTGCGGGAAAGTGACAATATTTGCACACGTTCGGATACAGAGAACACACGTCCAAGTATTTGATTTCTTCTCCTTTCTCTTCGTCGGCTTGGTATAACAAACAGGTGGCATTCGTCCGTCCTCCGTACAAACTGTCCCTTGGGTTTAGGGGGTCCACCAGCTTGTAACTTTCCACGATGCGCTTAAACTCGGGATCGGTTTTCAATCGCTGATCGTACTCGTTTTCCCACATTTCTACCACTCGGTATCCTTGCTCTTCTAACTTCAAGCGTCGCTGACAAGTGGCCTGGTACAAGTCTTCCATGGTTCGTTGTAAAAACTGATTTTTAGTGTTACGTTGAGGGTAGCAGATAGGGCATCCGTTAAATAAGCACCCGTTAAACTCGTACACAATCTGGGGGTTTTCTAAGTCCCAGCCATCTACCGAATACCTTCCGATGGTTTTTTCGCCTCCTCCGTTGCGAGCGTGTTGGATCCATTTGTCTTCCTTGTCACACAAGTAATGTAACCAGCGTAGGGCTTTGACCGAGTACTGACGTTTGACAAAATTGGTAGTTTGAGGACTGATGACAGCTAGGGTATTTTCGGGCATGAATCGTTGACGGTACACTAAGGAATACGCTTTGGCAATGGTGCAGGCTTCTTTCAAAGGATCGATTCCTCCGTGTTCCATGAACAGTTCTCGAAATTTTCCACAGCAACGCCGTAAAATGTCTACGTCGGAACGACACTATTTTAACATTTCTTCCTGAAAGTCGAAAGGGTCCGAGGCGTGAGTCTGGTACCAAGCGTAGAAAGCTTCTCGTTGTTCGGTACGCATGTTGTCGGGGTCGTAGTAGTGAGCCTCAGGCAAATGGGGTAGAACGGTGTGTTGATTGGCTTCGGTATTGAAAAAGTGCGGAAAATAGCCTTTGGCCATTTCTGTCATGCCAAACGTTTTAGGCATGCGGCTCAAAGGCATGGCCAAGTAACTCATCGAATCTTTAAACTGCACTTGACCCACTTGCATGGAAATGATTTTGGCTCCGTTCAAAGTCACTTTCGGACGTTCGGTACTTTGTTCCGTATAGTATCTCAACAGAAATTGTCCATCGTATCCCGAGAAATTGTGAGCCATCACCGTGGCATAGCGATGACAATCTCCGTAACGTTCGATGTCCTCTTGGCTCCATGTCTCGTCGATAGGGTTTAAGATCCATTGGGCGAAATCGGCTAGTGTGTTCGGTCCCCGAAAGATTTTTTCACGTCCTCCAGGAATCTTGCTACAGTGAGGGCAATGAGTCAAGATAGGCTCTTGGATGCACTTGTCGCACGCTGGGTGAGCCACGCAGAAATTAGGAATGTGAATGCCAGTCTCTTGCATGCATTCGAAATCGAAAAAGATGAAATTGCCTTTCTTCTGGTCATTATCTTTTTCTTCATGTTTGGAATGGTATTTTTGAATGTAGCATTGGTGTTCCAAGTCCACGGTTTGGTGACAAATGTGACATCGTTTCTTTCCTGAACAGACGTGTGCCTTGGCACTGTTGGTACGTATGCCTTGTCCACAAGTAGGGCACAATCTCAAGAGTTGACAAGCACATTTCTGCTGTGAACCTTGCGTCTTCAGATGTTGTTGATAACAGGCAGGACTGACAAACGTGTGCTGACAAGCAGAGCAATGCACTCGTTCTTGTCCTTCGTCCAGTCAGGGTTTAGAGGCTAAACATCCCTCACATTTCGATCCGCAAGGCTTATGTTGCTCTCGATTGTTATAGCCATAGTCACATTTCTCACAGTAATAACTGTATGACAGGAATGCAGTGATACTGGTAATGGCATCAAAATGTTGATCGTTATGATAGACGTGAATGTAATTTCCGTCTTTGAAATCTTTGCCTCGAAACAACAGAGGTCCGCGCACTTCTTGAGGATGTACTTTCAACGTGTAGCGTGGAGCCAAGACGTCTTGCAATTTTTGCATTTTAGGAATGCCACAGGGTGTGTCTTTGGATAGGCCTGCTTGCTGTAACAGGAGTTCTGCTTCTCTTTGTTGTTTGGTTGTTCGGTCGGATCGTCGAATAGTTTTCCAGTCTCTTTTCCATTCTTTCGTGTCGTTCTTGTCGGCATACGTTCGTCCCACCACGATGGCACGGGCTAAGCACATCTGGTCTTGAGGGTTGTTAATCTGGACGAGACTACGCTTGATGCTGCGAAGGTTGTCTACCAAGATCACCTTTTTCTTGCCTGTCCCTTGGGGAAGAGACACGTGGGTCATGAACAGTGTCGCTTTTCCGTCAGTAGTGTGAAACTTGTCATTGGATTGTTGTACGTGTTGAATATTGTCCATGACTTTGGAAGGTGTCAATTCTATTGGACTGCTAAACTCGATCCAAACGGGAGACTTCAAATTGTCGTGATGAATGGAAAGTCTCAAGCGATCGTCTTCTTTGGCTTGGCATTGCCGTTTCAGTGTAGTTAACAAAGAATCCCACACATCCGTGATGAACTCTTCTGCTTTCTCCAACGGTACGTCGGACTTGAAATCTTTAAACTTTACTGCGTACGTGTAGGTCGTAGTTCTAAATTTTCTGGAGGAGCGATTGTCCGTTTCTCGAATGTGGTAGTAGTTTTCAGGGTTTACTGATGGTAATGGATTTTGGTTTGGTGTAGACTCTCTGGGCTTAGATTCTGGTTCACTCATCTCATCTTCAAAATCACTGGCATGAATTTGAGCCAAGACTTCAACTACTGTGCGAGGCGATAAATCACGTTTCTGTCTCTTAATTTCTTCTCCTTTCTTTACGAAATGATGCAATCGTTTCATCTTGATTGCAAAAAGTCAAATGACTACATTTGAAACGCCATGGACTCCTATATATTCATGTCAGACCAGTGCATATACAAAGGGCTAGTGACTACCCTCTCAGTATTCATTTCACTCTCAAACCGATCAGCACAATGGAAGAACCCACACAGATCGAACTTCTGATTAGAGCTTTGCGAGGTGTCATACGAAAGTTTTCTTCAGACAAGCCGACGGACTACTCTCCCTCCTTTCGAGATAAAAGTCAAGATACTTGCTATATCTGCCAGAACAAAGGGCATTGGGCTACAGAATGTCCAGATCGTCATAAAAGCAAGACCAGTGCTAGAAGAGACAAAAGTCAAGATACCTGATATCATTATAAAGAGAAAGGACATTGGTCTTCAGAGTGCCCTAAGAAACAACAGGAGCAGGAGGAGGAAGAAGAAGAAGGGGTGACCTCGGCAAAGGAAGAACCTCGTCACGTTCAGAAAAAGGAGACAGAAAAGAAAAGAAGACGAGAAAAATGCGAGGAAGAAGAAGAAGAAGAAGAGGAAAAAAGTGTAAAAGTGAAGAAATTGAAAAAACAGAGAGAGTGAAAGAAAAAAGACACAGAAGAAGTCTATGAACTTTTTTAAAAAGTGTTGTGTTGTGTTATGTTGTGATATTGAATTGTAAAAATTTGTACCAGAATAGAGCAGACTGAAAAAAACGTAAGTGTCTCTTGGTTTTGATTGTTTAGAATAATAAGGACCTACACTCATACACTCACAACACGTACATCATAGGGTTAAACAAGGGATTTTGAGTTTTAATTGATTTTGGCAAAATGAATGAGTATGTCTTTTCGAAAGAAGTGAGTGGCCCTGAAAAGGACCATTGGGTGTTTGTTTTTTTTCAAAAAAAACTTTTTAGGAACGAGAAGCAATCCGCTTTAACTGCCTTAAGCCTTTGCCACGGCCAAGGCCTACTTGTGGACTTGCTCCTGTCAATGATTTAGTAGAAATCACTAGGGGTTGTATCTCTGGTGTAGTCACAGGGTTAGGCTGTTTGGCTCGGGAAGGTCTTTTTCTCTTGGGTCGTAATAAAGAAGTCTGGTACATTTGTTTCAGACTTCTTAACTCGGCCAAAATGTCCAAGAGTACCGTGACCGTTTGACTTTCACTGTTCTCCTTCTCTCCTAGCCTTTGTTTCTTCTCTACTGCTTCTTCTTCCTGTCGTTTCCTTCTTGCCTCTTCTTCTTTTCGCTGTTGCTGTTCAAGGAGAAATGCTTGTTCTGCCTCTTTCTGCTGCTGTAAAAATTTCTCCAATTCTTCTTTCTGTCTTTGTTTAAAATCGTCGACGTGTGGTAAAGAAGGAGAAAGTGGCGAAGGTACTGGTACCGGAACAACTTCTTGCGAAGAAGAGAAAAAATCTACTAAATCCCAGTTGAAATCAACCTCTTCGGGAAGTAGCGTTGTGTTCACTTTGGTAGCCGCTGCTATGCCATCGCTTTTCGTCTCCACAGCCGGTGCACCCCAATTCATCGTCTTCTTAGGTTCCGTCATGTTTCACAAAACAATGTCCCATCGATTCACTGCGCACAGACGCTAGTGCATCTATATAGGAAATGTGACGTCACAGGTAGCTCTCTTCGGATTGGAAGACAGACTCCGCGAAGTGACTGAATTTTGTAACGTGTGTTGGGATTGGAGGACAATTTCAATCCGTTTCGATCCGGTCTTCCACTATAAATAAACGCGGTTCACTTCATTCCCTTCACCTGTTCTCGTCACAAAGATGTGGACCAACGTTGAATCGTCTACCCTCCTATCGTCGATTCTGTTCAACCCGGACTATCCCATGTATGTCAGATCGTCATGGGCCATTACCCAGATCACTGATACAGCCCTTTGGAAACGATGGATCTATGTGGAGAGACAAGGCTGTCTGAAGAGAGTTCTGATTTATGGACCAGAGGTTAGACGAAGTTTGAGGAATAGAAGGCCTATGCGATGCCTTCTATGTTAACGGAATGGTGTTAACATAACAAACAACGGTCCTTTTCAGGGCCACTTCCTATGCCTCGAAAAGATATTAATTCTTTCTTGCCTAAAATTTTTTTTTATTCGATTTTATAATTTATGTAGATATTTATTCTCTCTTCCCTAAAGAATTTGTTTAGTCGATTTTATAATTTGTGTAGAATAGATTGATGTTCATCAATCTATGGGAAAAAAACGAATATATAAAACCCTTACTCTACTAAAAACACGAACGCTCCTGATTCGTGTTTGTCTATAGCCATGTCACAGGTGGCCTGACGTCACAGTGCTACTTTGCTACATTGTTACCAATGATCAGTACCGTGACGTCACCTTACCTGTTCCATTCCTCTTGGAGCTATACAGACCCAATATTTCCTAATACAAAATTCCCATTGGGTCTATAGTCGCCCAGGCAGAGTTTTTGGGTCTATAAATCAGGGTCTATAGTCGCCCAGACTGATTTTCCTTCTTTGGCATGATTGGGTCTACGGTAACCCCATATACTACTTTCATCTTACTATGCGCCGATACTTATACAGTATTCTTTCACGTTTACGATGGTACATATTCATAGTAAACCTATACATTATGCAGTATCTTTTCACGTTTACGATGGTACATACTGTTAGTATACCAGTTACTTTACGCAGTATACTTTCGCGTTGACAAGGCACACACCGTTAGTATACCGTTGGGATCATGTTCCTCTCCTAAGGGATGACGCTGATGAAGGTTCGCTCGTAAGGTTTACTGGCTGTTATAACGTATCACAAATTTCAAATGCTATCAACGACAATATCTGCGTATGCTACAATGTTTCCGTGTTTAAAATTTGCAAGCAATCAGATCCATTGTACGTTTTATCATTAATAGGACTCACAGATGTTGAGAGTGGGATATTCCCGCCTTTTAAGGTCACGTGTTACCACGTCTAAGTTTTCTTGATTCCTGGAATTCAGCATCGTTGCGAAGCACACGCTATGGGTTTTCCTCTGTGGTTTTTGCAACGAATGGGTTTCAGAAGTGTTGCTGTTTAAAGCTTGAAGGTCAAAATTATGTGGCTGAAGAAGAATCAGGTGCTGGCTATTAAGAATAATCGATAAGTAAACTTTTAATTTTTCTGCAAGGCCTTATGGGTGCTGAATTTGAAAAGTGTTTGGTAAGTTAGACGATCTCAAAACCTCAGTTACCAGTAACCACCACTCCTTTTCTTGAAAAACAACTTGTTTATTCCCAAAATATACACACTATACATATAAGTTTTATAATAACTTTTAAAGGTACGGGAATGTTACTTTATATAGATGACCTTGTAGAAGTTTTGATGCACTTTCCTTGTTCACGAATATGATGTAACAGTTAAGAAATAAGACAAATTAATACGAATTCTATGATTACATATTCGTCTTCCTCGTCGTTTGAATGTATGATAATTCAGTTTAGGTATTGTTCAAATAGCATAGATAAAATATCGAGCTTCCTCCTGCATAGCTTTTTACTGCTTACGTGTTTTGTTTTTTGTTTTTTTTTTCTGTGTCGTGGAAAGAATGTTTGATTGGGCATAATACTTTGAGACCGTTTGGCCGAAATATTCCTAAGTCCTACACCCTATCAAATGAGTGTTTGTCACCGACTGGGAAGAAAATACAGACACGGTTTTGTATTTATTACATTGCCCCTCTTTTACGCCTTCCATGTATCTTTTTATCTCATTTGTATGACTGGTTTTGAGAACAAATTAGAATGTACTGAAATCCTATTGGGTGCTGAAGAATATCGACGGTGTGTGATACGGAAATGCAGAATGAATATGCGTATCGAACACCAGATTAACTTTGTAGAAGAGATAAAGCAAATACAAAAGGAGGGAGTGGTAAGAATTATCTTCTGTTGTACATGCTTCGGCGGACATATTGTGCCAATTAGACTGTTTCATTACTTTGGTAGGTAGCTAGATGGCGCGATTGTACTATCGCGTTCTGGTGTTTATTTATTGAGCATACGAGTGCAAAAACTCCCTTTTCTCTGAGTTTGTTCTCTCTTCTTAAGCATTTTTTCCAGTCTAAGAGAAATAAATCAAGGCGTAAATCTGGTTCTATTATTTATTAACGAAACAATATTTCAGATCTCCAGAGGTCTTTTTTGTACTCATACCAGGAATATTTAGTACTTAAATATCCACAAACAACTAATTCAATTCCCATAGACCGTAACGTTAATATTCGGCCACTTATTAAATTATGTTTTGGTAAGATCGGCAAATTACGCTAACATTTTATGAATGGTTTATCCAGGAGGAAATCTTTTATATGATGTAAATGATATGTTAATAGCCTCTTTCTTGACAAAAATATCTTTGTAAGTGCACACCATAAAATCCAACCCAGTAAGATCTCACCGTTTACAGCGATAAATACAAATGGTTTAAGTCCAAGCCGACTAATGATTACAATGTAACCAAACACAGTTTCTTCTGAAAAATTATGTAATTTTTTTTCCAGTAATTATTTTTAGACAATCAGCGACCTTCATTCTTTTAAATATGGTGTTTAATATACCTTGACCCATAGGCTGGATCCGTAGCTCATAAAAATCAGTTGCTTGCGACCAAATAAGGATGAAATATATTCATGATTAAGAAAGACTGAAGTTATTCAAACTTTCTACATCATTTCAAAAACTAGTTCCATGTCTTCCACGGTAGAGTCAAACTGACTGAAACTTTTACATTGTATATTTGATTCAAGAGTATATTTGATGTTACAAAACAACAGTACTACACATGTGAAATGAAATATTATACAAATATGGACATGTGATGAAACTGATCTTTATAGTGCGCAAAATCAGGATTAGAGTTCCATTTACCCGCTCTATTTCCGGTCTTTTACATGCTAAATTCCAATGCAGTTTTTAACTGCAGGACACAAAAGTCGGTTATTTATGCTTTTCCAAAGTGTGCTCTCAAAAATATATAGCATGATAAGAAAGAAAAACCTGGTTTATCAGAAAAAAAAAAATAAAGTTCCTCTTTCAAAACCAATGGTAGGCATGTCTTCTGTTTTTGTGCAAACGGTTTCTCAAGATATCCAATATTTCGAACTGAAATCTGTGGTAAGGAAAGGAAAACAAGTGTTACTCGTCAGACTTATGACGTCTGTGAAAAGCATGGAATATCAACAAAACAATCTGTGTTTATATTAGCTCTCCACGGTTTTGTGTAAGCATACTAGTTTTGCTTGCCGATTGAAAAAAAATGACAAAAGCCTGAATTTATCTCAAGTTAGTCTAAAAAATCCAGGTTTATCTCTGAAACACCAAACTTTTCTTCGTCAAGTGCACAGCCATTATAAATACATCGTAAATCGGTAGAAAAACAATGTTTTTCAAAGAAAAATTAATTTTTTTCTGAGAAAAACCTGGTTAACGATTTCAAAAACAAGCTCTCCACCTCCCCAATATAACTAAGTTTTTCTAATTATTGTTTACTTCCATACGTTTCAAATGTACTGAATAACCCATTAATTGCTGTAACTGCAACAGCTATCACTCCTTTCCACTATTAGATGCCATATCGTTGATAATTTTATTAATAACATCATTTTTATATTAAAGTATAGTCTTCTAACAACATTCTTTTCATTTACGGCCGCCATTGTTACCTTTGTGTGTCAGTGATGCGAAGCGTAGGACACATGACGTTATGTATGTACAGGTTTAAGTGACACACCAGCACAATCCTGGCTATATAGTGCCGATTAAATGTTCGGTTCTAATATATGTAAAGATAAGAATTGACAAACTGAAAGAAAATTAGGAAAATAAACCTTTCCAAATAAACGTAAATATGTCCAACATGATACAAGAGAAAAGGTAACGACGTTACAATTCTTTATAAGATAACAAATATTCATGAGATGAAGAAATGAACAAAAAATGAATTCTTCAGGCTGATTTGATGTGCTAAATATAGTAATTTAAGGACTAGAGAAACTATTTGGACAATAACAAATTAGAAATCTGGTTGTAGTCAACACAAAAGCCGTATCAAATCAAAGTATGCGCCACGTTTAAATATGCTATGATCTATATGCCCTATGTAGATTTAAAAACTCTGCATATCTGCAGCTATAGGTGAACCATTGCGAAATTTTTTCCCCTTCTTTTTTGTAATTCTTTTTAATTAGATAGGAAAGAAATGGATAAAGAAACAATTGGTGGGACTTTAACCTAAATATAATTGTTTTGTTCACATTTGGCCATAACCTAACCTGTATGCTACAAAACAACGCGATCGGTCCCTATTTGTAATGAAGAACTAAAAAACATAACCTGTTCAAATTAGCGTCGTGTATTCCCTTTTTAAAAAAATGAGTACTACAAGGTAATGTATTAATTCAGATTGCAGTAATTCAAATTAAAACACATAAGTTTTTTATTTTTGTCATTCCTAGTAAGTGTTACGTATATGTAATTTAATTGCTTGTGTGTTAGTTTTAAATTCTCTTTTATTTTATTTTTATTTCATTACGTTATTGTAATGAAAACTTTATTCACTGGATTTGGCTTTTTTTTGGGAAGGTTCAGTTTTCTGTTTTGACCTGATAACAACGCAGTTCGATTGCTACATTTTATTTTTAGTTAACCTAGTTCTTGACCATGTTTCCGATTTTGTAAACATTGAGTGAAAATGATTGGTCATTACCAAGGTCATGCTCAGCCCACGTTTTAGTCTGTTGTGAACAGTTTTATTTTTAAATTTATTTCCAGTGTGGGAATCTGATTCTTAGATAGGGCTATTCTAGCCTACGTGCAAATTGGCATTTTTATTACTGCGCTGTTCAAGTTAAGTGACCACGTGAGTCATCGTGTGATCTAAAATCGCGGGTAAAAACAGACATTTTCTAGTGGATTTGATCAGTGGTAAATATATACCTTCGGGCTCAAGATATTTGTCTTGTTGTTGCCATTTGAGTTGATTTTCGTATTTAAAATAATTTATTCACCTTGGAAAATATTCTTCTTCAACGAAATTCTTGGACAAAGACATTCACTAAATTATATGAAATTCAAAAGCCGGAATTATATTCTTGGTGACTCAAGAAGGAACTGTTGACACATCAACACAAACTTGTTATAGAGGACGTCATCGCCTTCCATATTGGAACTTCATCGAGATTCGAACTTGGATTCAATTAGAACTTTTAGTGATAGGACTTATATATTTTTGAATTCTAGGATTAATTTTTGGATTATATTCACCAACCGTAAGTCCTATTTCATATTTTTACCTTGTTTTCTAGGGAAATAAATTATTTTTTTAATTTACAAAGCTTGTTGACAACACTCTTTTCTTTTGTTACTTTTGTACGAGCCTACACGTAACATAAGTTACTGTAATCTCGTATCAATATTTTTCTTGTCTAGAACATTGCATTGCAAAATCTCCGACCGAAGTGGAATAATCTGTATGTTATTCGGATTCATCATGCATACGCTTTCAAATCGTGTCGTGACATTGTGTAGTGATATTACATATTATACATTCGATGGGTTTATGGAGCATCGTGTCAACTATGTCATGTGATTAAAACTTATATCTTCTTTTAATAGTGTCCATTCAGATTTCAGTAACATGGACGACAATTATCTCAACCGCTATTATACATCTCTGGTTAATTGCTTTCTATAATTCGATTTTATTGTTCGTGTCTTTCAATATATTTCTCTCGTTCTGATCACTCTCTATGTAAAAGGTCGGGAGAACTGGCGCTGAGATCTTTGTGTCAATTCTAGGATCACTTAAAGTCTTCCCCTGATGGTCTGTGAGTTTATTGCCATTTACTATGACGTCCGAGTCTTTATTGCAGATGAAAGGACAACTATACCGCTGTCCGATGATTTGTTTTCTTCTGATTACATTTTCTTCCAAGGGTGCCAATATTAACTGAAGCTGACTAGGTCTGTTACCACCCTCCTCGCTGTCTCCTTCACCCTTGAGAAAAGGAAAAAGTTTAACAGAAAGTGTCTAAAAATAACATTTTATTCTCATTTTAAGATTGCAATATCTCTGCACTTGCCTCAGAGTTCATGTAGATAATTACATCCCATATACAATGTACCTACTAACGTCTTATACTTCATGTGGATAATTACACCCCATATATAATGTACCTACTAGCGTTTTATACTTCATGTGAATAATTACATCCCATATATAATGTACCTACTAATGTTTTATACTTCATGTGGATAATTACATCCCATATATAATATACTTACTAATGTTTTATTCTTCATATTTTTCATGATAAAAGAAAGAGACCGTGAACAACGATCAAGAGCACAACTCGTCAATAGCTATTCTTAGTTCTTTACTTTTTTCAGTTTTTTTTTCTTGTTCATCTGCTATAATAAACTCAATCATTTTTTTCCAGATATACGTAAAAATAAATACATATCTTTCACGTGAGTGAATACTCCCATTTCTTAAAGGTGATTTTCTTTTTCTACATGCTCTCAGTCTTTTTAGATTTTAGCGTCCAGAGACCCATCATAATTAGACTGTAACCGATATCAGAAAAGACAGGGTTGTAGTTAAGCATCTATTGATAGAGAAGTATATCTCTGTTACAAGCTTTTATATTATTTAAGTAAAATATATGGATATATTATAAAAGTCTTCTATTTACCCTTAAAGATTCTAGCAATCTCTTTATGTAAAATTCTGATATAGCGAACAATTTAATGCAAGGAAAAATGCCTATGGACAAAACATTAAGTTTGCTATAGTTAGTAACTATTGTTCATAAATCAAATTTATATTTTATATTAGATCTGACTAAGTTAGAAAGATGGGATGAATACATAATTATTGTATCAGGGATGTTTCGGCAGGTAAACAGACTGGATGAATATAAGGTACATTGTATCAGAAAAGGTTCGGCAAGAAAACAGACGGGATAAATATAGTGCGTATTTTATCCGAGAAGGTTTGGCAAGTAAATTGATGGGATGACAAGACAAAAGCTAGATATAAATGCAAGGATAAAAAACAAAAAATACAAAAAGCGACACGGACCATTGCATGCAACACTTCACGAGAAAGACAAAGAATGGACCAAAATGGCTAACTGTAGATGGAAGTCAAGCAATACAATCTAGATTACATACTAAGTACTAATCATACATTTCGACATACGGTTTAGAATTTATTGCATTCTGTAGGACGCTTGTCGCCACCACCCTCCAGCTGTGGAATCTAATTAAGACAAAAACTAGATATGTCATTTGGCTCAAGGAAAAGTAAAATGTAAGTTCATCCACCACAACTTTTTCTCGTTTAAATTTCGCCAAAGGCAGGACTAAGTTTGACTAAAGCTATTCAAGTAAAAAGGGTTGTTTGGAACGTACATTCGATTGCTGTTTTGGACGCTATGTATTTTTGGAAGCTCGCTTCTTTACATGAAAGCTGCATGCATCCTAGTAACCAATCAAATGGTAGCATACTCTAAAAAATGATTAATGAAAAGCATTCTGTTGTTAGTTACATCTTACTAATATAAACTAAATGAAATTGTTTACTAATACAGCCAAGTGTGAAATAATAACAGACATTTTGATACACTTAATTGCTTGTAGGTTGTATCTGATTCTATCGTTGGCATCACTCAGTCATTTTATTGTCCACATTGACCACAAGATATGATATCATACCTTATCCGCGTGTTCTTCTTTCGTTTCAGGATTGCGGAGTGACGGCAAAATTTGATCCAACCATTGTAACTCTCTTTGCGTGAAGACCCAGTCGAGCGCTTTTCTTATAAATACTGTTGCCAAAACCTTTCAAAGAATTAACAAAAATATAATAAATAGTAAAAACAATATCGGTGAGAAACTAAGACATATTCTGGAACAGCTGAAGCAAAAGCCTTATATATAGCAAATGAAGAAAGGCTGAATAAAATGAATACGCATGCCAACCATAAAAACGTCAGGTAATAAAAACCACCGCCCTAAAGGGTACTGAATCGAATATCAATTTAAAGCAACAGAAACATGGATGAACAAGACAACTAATTAATTAATCTAATAAAAGCAAAGTTTTGGCTATGATTTCCAGACTAGTTCATAATCAAAGCACATGTCAAAGACTATCTTGGAATTTTATTTTGCATTTATATTTCCATTGTACATATCAATTATGTATGCTTGCTTTAAAATGAACTTTATAGGATGAAACCGCTGACAAAGCTTAATGTCTACGAAACAATAACAAATCTAAACGTTTAAAATTTCTCTGAATGAATTCTAGCAAAACGGAGAAATATTCCTTTTATTGTCAGTACACGAATACAAGACAAAAGTTATGCGATACTACTACTACTACTACTAATAATAATAATCATCATCATAATAATTCCGGCTATATTTGTATAGTTTATTATATTATATTCATTTTTATTACCTTTCTAGATAGAAAAATGAATTGATATATTACTTACCATAATTGGAAATGCTATAGATATGACTTTGACACTCTTCACCACCCATAGAAGGATGAGGCATACTATTTGGATTGCTGTGTACAAGTGCACACGCCGTAACGGAACGTGGCGAAGGAAGACGTAATCCGGTTGATATTTAAGCGGCATAAAGAACAGGAGTATCCTTTGAACTAACTGAAAATGAAAATAAAAAGAAGATGCTATTTCCTAATTTGAGACTTACACGTTTATTTTATAGACAAACATGCTAACAGTTCAGCGAACAAAGTCTCATGTAGGAGACGGTACACACCAGCTCTGTATTTAAACAATAATAAAAGCGTTACAATTCATCTTTTTGAGACCGCCCCAGTGGCCTAGTAGTTAGAGTCCGCCTTGAAAAGCGTAACAATTCATCTTTTTCAATTTCCAAAATAAGCATTGGCTTTTGCATCATCTTCATAATAGGTTTCTTAATTCTTTATCATAACAGAGATTCCACCTGACGGCTGACTAGTTCAATCCCCGGCCAGATAAATTATAGGGAAAATGTTCAAAACGTACATATCTGTTTAATTGTGTGGGCTTTTTGTCGCCCAGAACATTAAAACTCCGTTTCTCTGGTCAAATGAAGAGTTACAGTCTCCAAAATTACCAACTGTATTACCTCCCTTGACTAAAGCTTGGTTTGTTGTTGTGTGATGTCATTCTAGAACAAGCTGAAGAGCTACTAATATAGAAGCGCATTGACTGCACGGTCATTTGAAGTATTAATCCTCCCCAACCCCCAACCCCCAACCCCCCACAAAACAAACAAACAAAACAACGGATTTTGTACAATATATGGTTACAAACTGTCATAAAAAAGAAAGAGTCACTTTTTATATTTCTAAATGAAGAAAGATTACGAAAATACGGCTAAACCGATTATACTGTATCAACCGGGAAGTGTCATAAATTATACTGTATCAACCGGGAAGTGTCATGAAGAACTGTCCATGTCGGTCGTAATGATCATTCCATATTTTCACAAGCATACTACAAGCCATCAATCATCATAAATGTTTCATAGCATAAAATAAAAAAAGATTTATGCGTATCATTTAGGCAATCACCAGAGAGAGAGAGAGAGAGAGAATATCGGATCGTAAATCGTCTCCATTCATAAGGTACAGAAATTTTAACTGCAATACATATCAAAAATAAACATTTAGTTTATAGTTTAATGATTGAGAAAAAACAGCAGCAAATATCAGGCAGAACATGGCGAAATATTATGTAAGGAGTTTAGATGTTATATTTAAAAAGGGGCTCAGGAAGCCCCATATATCGTTTCAAAGAACTGCAGTTTATTTTGAACAGCTATTGTTGATAAGTTTGACTAAAATAGGGATTTGATGTTTTTATTTTCTCATTGTGGCATGAAAAACATAAAGTACCCCAGATGGAACTTTAGCGTTTCGATGCACATTTTTTCTTAACTCATTCCAATAATTGTCATCATTTTTTCCATTTTTATGTCAATCTATCCATGCCCATTTTGATTGCTGGTGTTTCATTTTCCTGTCAATCTATCGATAACCACGTTGATTGTAGGTGTACCATTTTTCTGTCAACGTATTTATAACCATATTGATTGTAGGTGTACCATTAGTTATTTCAATTTCTTGAAGTTCCACAGAATTTCTCTTCAGTTCATAACCGATCGTGAATTCCCTACACTATATTTATTGCAGAGTTCTTGGTTCTCGCTAAACGTTACTTCCTCAAACTTTTGTGAGGGTTAGTTATAAACTGAATTTATTCGTAAACGATTAAATGAATATCTGCAATAACAAGAAATGTGGTGTACACCGGAATGGAAGATTTCAGAAAAAAGTTTAAAAATAAATATTGTATTTTGGATTGGTCAACTGTATTTGGATTGGTAAACTGATAGTGTTTCGAGTAACTAAAAAGAGCGAATACAAATGAGTTGGTCTCTGGTTATTTTCTCTCTTTATCACAGACACATCAGTACAACCTAGACATCTTTTCAAGAGGTTTCCCCATAGACACAATCCTTTGTCTGAGTTCAGGGAATTCTATTTCTGAAAGCAAAGCGAAGTCTTAAAGAAATATTTATGCAAATGAGTAGGGGGATCATTCTCCGTTATTTTCCTTCTTCATGTTTCTAAAACATGCACGATCTATTAATACATACTTGTACCTTGTTATTACCCATACCTGTATACCATTCGGTGGAGTAATGATACATTTCATGCACTTTGTTATTACAGATACCCGTATACAATTCAGCGCAGTAATGATACATTTTATGTATCTTGTTATTATACCTACCTGTATACCATTCGGTGGAGTAATGATACATTTCATGCACTTTGTTATTACAGATACCCGTATACAATTCAGCGCAGTAATGATACATTTTATGTATCTTGTTATTATACATACCTGTATACCATTCGGTGGAGTAATGATATATTTTATGCATCTTGTTATTACACAAACCCGTATACAATTCAGCGCAGTAATGATACATTTTATGTATCTTGTTATTATATCTACCTGTATACCATTCGGTGGAGTAATGATACATTTCATGCACTTTGTTATTACAGATACCCGTATACAATTCAGCGCAGTAATGATACATTTTATGTATCTTGTTATTATACATACCTGTATACCATTCGGTGGAGTAATGATACATTTTATGCATCTTGTTATTACACAAACCCGTATACAATTCAGCGCAGTAATGATACATTTTATGCATTTGTTATTGCACATACCTGCATACCATTCAGAACAGCAATGATATATATTATGTACCTTGCTATAGCACATACCTGCATACCACCCAGAGCAGCAATACCCATGTAGAGGAAGACGCCATATAGTACCGGCATTGGAATATACTGCAAGGCATGAGAAATGTTAATTAATATATATGGTATGCAATTTTTCATTGGTAAGATGTAGTCAATTGAAATTTATGTGGAATCCAGTCTGCATTTTAAAGTTTCGTATTTGATGTTTCAAATTATGTATTTAAAATGTGAAAATAGCTGGTCTGTTTTACGGAGGGAGGAATTATGAAGTTTTTCAGTTCCTCTGAAATGAAACTAATGACAGATATTGGAAGCTAAGTTAGGATCTACCATTACTCGACATGTAAGTATTCATTCCTGAATACCAATATCATTCCATCTACATAGTTGCTATTAAATAGAATAAATGTGATACAAACTTAATATTCAGTAGTGAACATAGTTATTACATTTGGGTTCTAAGAACGAACAAACACCAAGTAAGGTTCATATAGTTATTATCAGTTTAACATTACTCTCGGTGCAATTAGGTTCTATTTATTTGTAGTGACTTAGCCAGACTAATCTAATCTTAGATTAACAGACTAATCTTAGCATCCTGAACACTGGATATCAGAGATTGTCAGCGTCCACATTTCTGTTGCATATCTTCCCAATGCTAATTGAGCCTGGATCAGTTTTACTCCTTCCGACAAAGTACACGTGCTACACTGAACCGATAACAGTAGTATAATGTCATAATTGGGATATTTATGTATGAAAAAATTATCTAAGAAACACAAACAACTCGAGGTAATTTGTTTGTGAGAGCAAATACATGTCTCTATATGACAATTGATGTGATGACACTGGTACTTGACAGAAGGAACGAAAAGACTTCCAAGGTGAACGTACTAAAATGAAATTTTATCTGGATCATGATACATAAAATTGATTTTTAACGTTTAATGCAAATTTTTGTTCCTAGAATGGGAAGACGTTATGTGAGAAAGATATTTCAATTAATCACTTGACCACATGTTAGCAAAATGTGATTCTGATGACCATAAGCAGATTTCTAAGGTCACTAGATTATAATCAGCTGGTGTAGAAGTTCACTTGTGCGCAAAGATCATGAAAACAATTTGGGATAACAAATTGTTAGTTTTTATGTTGATACGAGTGTCAAGAGAAACCGTACTAGTTACAGTGGACCTTTCTGCAAGGGAGGAATACCTACATACCTTTATGGACAAGATTAGTTTATCACAGGCGTTTAAAAAGACAGAATCAACTCCGCCAAGATAATGTGATAAAACCGCAAGAATTATATATATGAAATCAGTGAAAATCAAACGTGTTCCAAGACCTTTGACAGAGCCATGTTTAAGAATTAATTTAAAGCATATAATGATACAAAACTTGGCAAGGTTTTGTACCAATGTTCTCGAGATATCCAGTTAAGTACGTGTCTATAATGTTATCATGTAACTTTCAAATTGTATTTGTTTATTATTCCTTTAAAAGTATCCACAGTGACTTTGAGAATCCGGTCATGGTCATCACGACCTAATTGGGACCTTTGCAATTCTCACTGCATATAGATGTCAAATTACGACTTTCTTGGTTCATGAGGTTATTAAATGTAGTATCCTGCTTCCAAGGTCAGAGTGAATGCTTCCCTCTGCCCTCAACAAATTAGGATCAGTTGTTGAACCTTGAAAAGTGGGCCAAGGTCATAAAAAATTGGTCATGGCCCTCTTAAACGGCATCATAATATCGCATATTCTTCATCAAACGCAAAGTATCACACTGTGAGGTTGAATATACGGCCATGGTCACCATAATCCCATAATCAAAGAAGGTTTTGAACCCAACTCTAGGTATCTAAATACACAATTTAGTCTGGCTTATAATCAGCTTACAAGATCTGGCGAACCGGCAGACAAACAGTAAGAAAACAATATCTCTCTTTTGTGTCTGTGTGTGCGTCTGTGTGTGTGTGTGTGTGTGTGTGTGTGTGTGTGTGTGAGTATGTGTGTTGGGTGGAATGGAGGAGACGTAATTCCACAAAAGATCTGATAGTGGTTCATCTCACCCGCAGTACTGACGTAATTAAAACCGCCAGGCCACTGAATATTCCTACCATCAGAGCAGTAATTCTTTGTTCTCTGAAAAATAATTGTATGTTCGAGTTCAACTTGCACATTCAGTGTAGACATTTTTTAGAAAGAAAATGAAGCCATTTACTACTTTATTTATTTAAAACCAGCACATCTTGAAACATAATCGAAAAGTGCCAATCATCCCGGGAATATAGTAGAACACTTTTCTGTGGCGTTATTTCGTTTGAGGTTATGATCTACTTCTATTGATTTTGACTTTCCTCAGATGAATATCGATTTTTGTTAAATTCCGAAATCCGTGTAGTCTACTGTTTACCGATCATCAGAAATGGATTGAACTGGGTCTTTACTGTATGCCAATTAGATTACAGGGTTTCGCTACAATAATATTTTGCAAATGATCCAACATCAGCCAATCACATGTTGAGCTTATTCAACCAGTGGAATTCAAGCGAGCAATCTGAGCATTCTATTCTTTCGAATGTTATCTATCGAATAAGTTACATCATTAAAGAGAGAAGGAAACTACTAACATTGTTTGGTATAAAATATAAAATATCAAAAGATTGCCTGAATACGGTTAGCTTTAACAAGTAAATACTGATATTGGTGATCTGTGTCTGTTTTCCACGTTTCATTTCTGTGTTGCGATTGCTTGGGTAAAGCAGAGATCATGGTGGTTCTGGGATAAACCCCATCTTAATATAACATGTTTATGCGTGTGTTGATTGTAGTTAACAGGGATCAAAAGCGTCGCATTTCTCTTATCCCCTGCAATTTACCTAGCTCCAAGGAAGACAGGTTTCTCGCCAGGTGCAGCGGTTTCAGATTCCTTTTTCAAACTCATCACGTGAGCAAGAGCGGTAACTGTTGCTGCAACATACCATGGAAGTCCTAGCAGTGATAATAGTCCCACCAGAACAGCAACAATCAACATGTCTAGGTGATAGCCTGATCCTTTCTGGAAACAAACAAAAGCAAAACATCAGGTAGGATAGAATATCTCGGAAAAATACATTCCGGACTGTTATACCTTGTATTTTCTTAATCCTTAAATGATGGTTCTGGTCATACTCAAAAGTTACTATTGGTTTTGTCTCCTATGACAGATTATCAGAGTGGTATCACACAGTCAGTTGAAGTGTAAAAAATAAATGTTCAAGAAGTGTTTATGTTTTTTGTTTTACACGGCATACATTTCAGCTGGGATGTAAAGAGTAGCATTTCAGCAAAATAACTTTTCACAAAAGTTTTTTTTTATTGTGGTTTGTTTATGACCTTCTGCTTATTGTTCCGGGTTAACCTCCTCTCTTGGCATACTTAGATTTCACATGAAATGACACGTACGGACATGGTACCATCAAATCTACGAGGTTAACTTTCACCCATATGGGACTTTTTACGGTTCAAAACTTCTCGGGGAATTGAGCTGTTTAGGGTTCCTTAAGGCCATACTTGAAATAGCAAAAAATATCTTTCCTCTACTCATATGAAATACTCTCCCTGAAAATGTAAAATCGGAAAGGATTTCTTAAAATTAAAAAAGTATATTATTCCGCTAAACAATAATGGCAAGTACTTTATTATTATTATTCATACTAGGATCAGAAACCAATGTAGCAACCTCAGAAAATATTTCAATCACTTGGTAGATATTCCCTTGTGCAATTGGGGTAGAAGCATAACGTGCATATTATTACATTTTCATTTGCACTCAATCCATATTTCGAAAGCAAAATCTAATACTTAGTCTACAAACAATCGTTTATTAGGACACCTGAACTTGCAACTGAGCAAACTTTGAATATCTTTTAAGTTGTTTCAAAATTACATTAAGGATATGAGATGTTTTAACTAATATTTCCTCCTTAGATTCTAAATATAAAGGGATTCTTGTTATTGTTAATATTTCTATTTCTCAGACTGTATAATGACCAATTGATAGTGATATAGGTGCATTACATACAAAACACGTTTCCTTTCCATGTGTGATTCTATCATTGTTTACCTACCTTGAATATCTCTCTTCCTATTTTGTTTTATCTTTTAATTATCAGCACACCTTATTTGTTGTTGTCGTTGGGTTTTTTTTCTCTTTTTTATGTTTTGTTCTTTTTTCTGTCGGTTGCCATGTTTGATTAATTTGTGCTACTCTATTTATATGGAGACGGGCTTATTTAATATTGCTAGAACTTGTGGCCCAGACCCTTTTGCACAATTTAGCTAAAAAAATATGTTTAAATTGAAAAGCTATTGAGTCCCAAATTGATGTTGCTCTTTATTAGATTCAAGGATTATAATGTTTCCTTAAAATAGGTTGAAGAGAACTTAGATTCCGGTTTGGAATAAAATGCAAAGGCCAAAGCTGACAGCAATGTTCTTGGCCTTGAAATCCTCCTCCTCCCCTGACAGCGATGTTCTTGGCCTTGAAATCCTCCTCCTTCCCTGACAGTGATGTTCTTGGCCGTGAAATCATCCTCCTCCCCTGACAGCAATGTTCTTGGCCTTGAAATCCTCCTCCTCCCCTGACAGCGATGTTCTTGGCCTTGAAATCCTCCTCCTTCCCTGACAGTGATGTTCTTGGCCTTGAAATCATCCTCCTCCCCTGACAGCGATGTTCTTGGCCTTGAAAACATCCTCCTCCCCTGACAGCGATGTTCTTGGCCTTGAAATCCTCCTCCTCCCCTGACAGCGATGTTCTTGGCCTTGAAATCCTCCTCCTCCCCTGACAGTGATGTTCTTGGCCGTGAAATCATCCTCCTCCCCTGACAGCGATGTTCTTGGCCTTGAAATCCTCCTCCTCCCCTGACAGCGATGTTCTTGGCCTTGAAATCCTCCTCCTCCCCTGACAGCGATGTTCTTGGTCTTGAAACCATCCTCCTCCCCTGACAGCGATGTTCTTGGTCTTGAAATCATCCTCCTCCCCTGACAGCGATGTTCTTGGTCTTGAAACCATCCTCCTCCCCTGACAGCGATGTTCATGGCCGTGAAATCATCCTCCTGCCCTAATCAATTGTGATCTTTATTGGGAAGAAGGGACTACCTGAGTCAAGTTTCGTACAAATGCATTATTTAGTGCCTAAGTTATTGTCCATAAATAAAAAGCAATGGCTAAATCTATTTTTCGTAACAGTCACCTTGAAATTGGTCGTCCTGACCCCCAGATTATTTGGGTTATTCTGATGCTAAGGAAAACAAGCGCAACAGGTTTCTTTGAAATCTGCTAATTAAATCTCAAGTTTTCATCAGGAAATAAAATGCAATGGCAGGCATCCATTTTTAGTAGCAATGATTCTGAACACGAAGCTACTGACTTTAAAGTCTAATGGGGTGTTCCTTGGCTTAATAAGGAAACACAAGTACCAAGTTTAAATAGATTGACTAACATGTAAGCTGTCATCTGGAAATCAAAATGGACGCACGCCAAGACGGACGAGGGTACATTATAATAGCCGGCTATTTTCTTTGACGGAATATATTGTGTTTGAATCAACATAAAGATTTTTAAAATTTCAAGCAAACGCGGACAGATTGATGACATTTTTTTCCAGTGTAGACTTTAATTGCAAAATATTGCATATATCGTGAGGACAATATAACTTGACAAACAGAAGACATCACTTTTATATCTGAAGATTTTCATTTGCTCTTTCATATTTCTTTTTACAAAGATGCATCTTGCTAATACACATAAAACATTGGGAGTGGTTAAAACCATTGATGTTGAAATAACCAACCGTGAGCTTGTGTTCCTTCCTGTTGACGATAACAGCGGTGATCTGTTGGTCCATAAATATAAGAATGGTAGCTAGCAGAGCTGGAAGGGCGCTTAATAGGTACAGCCACCATGGGTTCTTGTCACTAATAGGATTAATGATCCATCCCCTGTCTGGCCTGGTGGGCTGAAATTAGTAAGAATGTACGGACTGTAGCAAAGGGAGCTGGAAGGGCACTGAATCGCATCAGTTTTTCTTCTTACTAATAAGGTTAATGAGCTAACTCTTGTCCGGCCTGTTGGGCTGAAATTAGTAAGAATATAAGGATTGTAGAGAGCAGAGCTGGAAGGGAACTAAATTGGATTTGTCATTAGGGATTATTCAAACCAACAGGATTAATTAGCAAACACCTGTCGGTCCTTGAGGCTGAAATTAGTAAGAAAACGTTTAAAAGGTTTCTTTGAAATATAGTTTATGGAATCTGAAATTACACCATAAACAGTAGTGGAAACAACTTTATCTTTTAGAAAATTGACGTAAACCGTAACTCGTGTTGTACTGAAATATTTTTCTCTCGACTGTTTATGTAGGCGAAGTAAAAGGTACAATTTAAATTTATTCTTCTGGAGAACACAGTCCGTTGACATTACCGTGATATGTTTGAAACACGTGTACCAGACAGTATGTTATATAAACATATTAGTTATGTCCTCGAAGGAAACATTTAATACACTGGGTAATGATTAACAAACCAAGTGTAAATTTAAAAAAAAACTGTTCATATGCATACCAAGTCATATATATATATATATATATATATATATATATATATATATATATATATATATATATATATATATATATATATATATGTATATATATATATAAATATCTCGCATTGGAATCATGCGGGATTTAATAAAACGTATGATTAAAATACGGTTAGGTTAACGGTTCCCTGGCTGAACAATCCTAAATAAATTATCCAAAAGTCTTAAGGAGTACAAAGTTAATAATCAGGCATTAGTGATGATCCGGAAGTGAAACCTGTGATCCATTGCACTTTGCTTTGTTTACAGTCCAGGCTGTCCAAGAAACGCCGGATAACCTGTGACAAGAACTTCACCGAGAATTTATTATTGAATGTATTTTAGATTAACATATAAGCTATTCTGATGGACAACGTGGAAAGGTCAGTACTGAGAAACAAATGTAGAGACTATATAGGAAAAATAATTCTGACCACATAAACTGAAATGATAACTTTGGTACAAGCCGACAAAATTTTGCTGGAGATTCTTTCGCACAGTAGTAATGGGTTATAATGGACTAGAGTTGAGTGCCTCCTATGGGTTTT
The DNA here is from genome assembly GCA_016617855.1 of Megalonaias nervosa. NCBI lineage: Eukaryota > Metazoa > Mollusca > Bivalvia > Unionida > Unionidae > Megalonaias > Megalonaias nervosa. The sequence goes on along the minus strand of JAECUM010003375.1, from coordinate 2,057 downwards.
GCTCCTAAAATTTTGTGAGAAATAGAAATTAATTTATTTTAATATCTTCTCTACTGTGATGACTATCAATTTCTCCCATCTTTGCAAGTACAGTTAGCATTGATTGGACATTAGAACGTAACGACTATGTTCATGAAGAAGAATATAAAATAATAATGGCTTGCTATAAAGTGTTTGACAAAATGAAAGTTCAAATTACAGCAGCAACAAAAACGGCAACAACAGCAACAACAATAATCATAATAATAATAATGGTAATGTTATTGATGATGATGATGATGATGATGATGATGACAAAGGAGACTATAAAATAATAACGAGCGTGCCATGAAATGCTTGACATGATGAAAACTTACAATATTTCGTGCATCAGTATTTAAGAGCTACTTTTTATACTGAGTCCAGGTTAGATTAGGCTATAATGAAATTCACGCTTCACAAAGAGAACTTTTTATACTGAGTCCAGGTTAGATTAGGCTGTAATGAAATTCACGCTTCACAAAGAGAACATTTTAATTTATTTAGCCGAGTTTGCAGAATAAGAACAACTATAAATAAAAATGAAGAATGATTACACAATATAAAAATACAGCGAATCTATCTACATAGGAACTCTAGGGACCATGAAATTGTGATGAAAAGGAAAGGATTCGATTTTGTTAGGTAAGGTTATAGTATAAAATACAAGAGAAGGGATCCATACAGATTGTCCTTTGCAAGAAAGTGTTATATAGCCATCAAAAGGATCATACATATATATTATATAGAAGTCAGTGTGGTCACAAACATAAGGAGGATATTGTTCAATATAAGAAAGTGCCCTTTATGTTTAGGTGTATGCAATGATGGGTGTCACTGTAGCTTTCAACTACCTTGAATTCAGTGGGCACACTCAGTTTCGGCGTAGGTATCCCCGTAATAGCATCTAAGACGACCATGACGACAATCGATATGAGAACTGCAAAATCACTGACATTTTGACGAATCTGAAAAGGTTCCACATACAGACTTTGAGGAATTATGAAAATAGTTGCTTGAATGAAAGACGGACGGATGCACATGTTACATCTATATGCATTTAGACGAATATCAGGCTGAAATGTATACCATGTATTTTACAGAGTTCCAATCAAAGTAGTGTATACCCAGTGAGGTATTTTCTCATTTCTTACCCACACGTTATTCTTCTCCTATTAGGACTACACATGAAGTCGCATCAATCTCTCTGATGCGGGAGGTCGCGGGTTCGAACCCCTGCCTAGTCATACCAAAGACTTATATAAATGGTACTAACAGCTGCCTAGCTAGGCGCTCAGCATTAAGAGGTTAGTGTTAGGACTGGTCGGTCTGGTGTCAGGATAATGTGACTGGGTGGGACATCATGCTACGTGTCTGAGGCAAGATGTCCCAGTGCTAGACATCACTACAAACTGGTACACTGCAGACATCGTAGCAATATGACTGAAATATTGTTAAAGGCACGTTAAATATCCAAATCTCTCTCTCTCTCTCTCTCTCTCTCTCTCTCTCTCTCACACACACACACACACACACACACACACACACAACAATCTAATTAATGTAGAGTGTATTTAACGACATGATTATGGCACGCTCTTGTTTTTAAAGATTGGTTTTGAATGCAGCATATGACATTCCTATAGAGTGAAGAAAGTCAAAGCTCAGCGCATAAATTATGCATAACATCTAAAATAACATACGGGTTCTGAAAAGTTCAAGTGCAATCTTCACATCAGCATCCTTAGGGCCAACAATAGACGCGATACTGACATATATGTAAGTGTACGGACTTTATTTTCTAATAAAAATTGGTATTAAGTGCGGATAATCCACATTAGCATTCGAAGGCCAATGACGCAAACTGCCTCACCAATAAATCTGCCTCAGAAAGAAACACAAATTGATCGACAAAAATGAACATAGACTAATGTCTTGAAATATGTAAACCATAATTACATTCTGTTAATATTAGAAAATATCTTGAACAAACGCTATTCAGTTTATTCTAAAACTGGCAATTTTAAATTAACTACGTA